>CAUYLG010041376.1:0-66765 GCA_963573385.1 Cacajao melanocephalus | reverse complement strand
TTTTAATACCCATTTTTAGACTGCATTCTAGCCTGGGCAATAGAACAAGAATCCCGTTCTCTCTCCCTCTTTCTCTTCCTCTTTCTTTCTCTCTTACGTTCTTTTTTTTCTTTCTTTCACTCTCACTTTCTTTCCTCTCTTTTTCTTAAATAAATAAATAAATAAATAATAAAATACTTTTATATAATTTAAAGGAAAAAAAGAAATCAAGCATGGTGGCTCACACCTGTAATCCCAGCGCTTGAGGAGGCCAAGGTGGGAGGAACATTTGAGCCTGGGAGTTTGAGACCAGCCTGGGCAACAGATCAAGACCCTATCTCAAAAAAAAAAAAAAAAAGATTAAAATAATAAAGAAGAAAAGAGTTAGACTGTCAAAAGAGATCATTCAGGGTAACACATGGGGAGCAGGAAGTTTTGTGCACAAGGAATCTTAAAGTCTTTCAAATGTGTTGGTAACTTGGGAAAAGATGGAAATGTTTATTTCCCTTAAGAGTATGTCCTTATACCTGGTTGCATTGTGACTTGAAAGAGGATCCTAAAATGTCACAGGATCAAAAGGTTGTGATTGTCAGAGAATAGTCGGAAAGGTCTGATTCTGTGGCAGTGAGTACAGACAGAAAGCCTAGAAAAAGGTAGTATTTATTGAGTTCTTGGTGGGATTAAGTCAGGGCTAACTTTGGCTTCTTTAATAATGGAATGGGGAAGTGGGGGAACTATAAAATGCAGAAATGCTGGAACGTTGTTTTTGAGATGATAGGGAAGAGTAATAAAATTGTGTTGGAGTTAGACTTTTTAAAAAAAAAAAAAAAGACTTTTTTTAAGAGCCATTTTAGATTCACAGTAAAATTGAGAGGAAAGTAAAAGATTTCTCGTATATCTCCTGCCCCTGCACATGCATAACTTCCCCATTACCAGCTTCCTGCTAACCAGTGTCTGCACCAGAGCAGTGCACTTGTTACAGTTGATGAGCCTACACTGACACATTGTCACTCGATGTTCATAGTTTACATTAGGGTTCACTTGTGGTGGTGTACATTTTATGGATTTGGGCAAATGTCACTTAGTAACAAGCATTTAAGTTTCTACATGTCTTTTTGTGGCTTGACAGCTTATTTCTCTTTAGTGCTGAATAGTATTTCATTATGTGGATGAATCACAGTTTATTAATTCAGCTACTGAAGGACATCTTGGTGGTTGTTTACAAGTTTTGTCAGTTATGAATAAAGCTGCTATAAACATCCATGTGCAGGTTTTGTGTGGACATAAGTTTTTACTTCCTTTGGGTAAATACCAAGGAGCACAGCTCTATGGTGTAAGAGTATCTTTAGTTTTGTAAGAAACTGCCAAACTGTCTTCCAAAGTGTACCACTTTGCTTTCCCACCAGCAGTGAATGAGAATTCCTGTTGTTCCACATCCTCGTCAGCTTTTGGTGTTGTCGGTGTTCTGTGTTTTGGCCATTCTAGTAGGTTTGTAGTGGCACCTCATTGTCATTTTAGTTTGTATTTCCCCAGTGACAGATGTGGAGCATCTTTTCATATGCTAATCTGTATATCTTCTTTGCTGAGGTGTCTGTTAAGGTCTTTTGCCCATTTTATTTTTTTATTTATTTTTGAGTTGGAGTTTCACTCTCGCTGCCCAGGCTGGAGTGCAGTGGCACTCACCGCAACCTCTGCCTTCCAGGCTCAAGCAGTTCTCCTGCCTTGGCCTCCTGAGTAGCTTGGATTACAGGCATGTGCCACCACGCCTGGCTAATTTTGTATTTTTACTAGAGACAGGGTTTCTCCATGTTGGTCAGGCTGGTCTTGAACTCCTGACCTCAGGTGACCTACCCACCTCAGCCTCCCAAAGTGCTGGGATTACAGGCATGAGCCGCTGCACCCGGCTGGCCCGTTTTGAAATCAGGCTATTTTCTTTGAGTTTTGAGAAGTCCTTGCATATTTTAGATAACAGTCCTTTCATCTGTGGTTTGTAAAGAGCAAAAATTTTTAATTTTGATGAAGTCCAGCTTATCAATTCCTTCTTTCATGCATCCTGCATCTGGTATCTTAAAAGGCCATCAACAAACCACGTTCATCTAGAATTTTCTCCTGTGCTATATTCTAGGAATTGTATTGTTTTCCATTTTCCATTTAGGCTTACTATCCATTTTGAGTTAATACTTGTGAAGAGTATAAGATCTGTGTCTAGATTCTTTTTGTTTTTTTCACGTGGATGTCCAGTTTTTCTACCACTTGTTGGTTGAAAAGACTGTCTTTTCTCCATTATATTGCTTTTGTCCTTTGACAAAGTTGGTTGACTGTATTTATGTGGTGCCATTATCTGTGCTCTCTATTCTGTTCCATTGATCTATTTTGTTCTTTCATTAGTACCTTACTGTCTTGATTACTATAGGTTATAGGTGTACTTTTAAGCTTGATGCATAGAATATTTCCATTCACTTCTCCAGTTCAGGTATTCAGACATCCTGTCTTATAAATCTGAGTACCGTTTCCTCACACCTTTGCCACATCATGAGGAGCTTTTTTAGCCTTGTTAATAGATTTAGAGTTTTGCCTGTAGGTGATGGAAGCCATTAATTGGTTGTCAGAGAAGTAAGTTGATCATCTTTTTACTTTAGGTAAATAACTACTCCAGGCTGAAGAGCCGCAGGAGTAGGGCTAGAATAGAGGTAGTAAGGGCCCATCAAATAAATAAGTAAAAGAGCAAATCACCTAATAATGCAGTACATGAGCATGAAGTGATTTAGATGGCCTTTAAGTTTTGCTTTCAGTTGATGATGTGCCTCCATGTAAGAGTGAAACTTCTTATAACAGAATACAGTTTCTACCAGAAGAGAGTTATGCTGTGTGGGAATTGGAGGTGAGGGAGGTGGGTCATGTAGCACTATCTCCTGGGGAACTTTGAAACAGCATATCCCTGGCTTTTCACCCCCAATTAGTGCCAGCATGAAACACTGTCACTAATGGGAATCTGCTGTATTCTCAGATGGGGGAACCATTGCACCAGAGCATGTCTTTTCTAAGAAAATGGAAATATTAACCAGGAGAATAAAGGGCCACAGAAATGAAACAGAATTTCCTTGCAAGTTAAGTCTTGTTTGTTGGAGACAAATTTTTTTAACTGCCTGAACAGGTTTTGCTGATAAAGACATTTTAGCATGTTTGTGTTTACTTTTTAATGAACAGAATTAAAACAGTATCTGACAACTGTTAAGGTATTTCTCGTTTGTTTATTTCGGAGACTGAGTCTCACTTTGTCGCCCAGGCTGGAGTGCAGTGACGTAATCTCAGCTCACTGCAATCTCCACCTCCCGGGTTCAAGTGATTCTTGTACCTCAGCCTCTGAGTAGCTGGGATTGCAGGTGCCCTACCACACCCGGGTAATTTTTGTATTTTTAGTAGAGGTGAGGTTTCACCATGTAGGCCAGGCTGGTCCTGAACGCCTGACCTCAGGTGATCTGCCCTCCTCGGCCTCCCAAAGTCTTGGGATTACAGGCGTGAGCCACCGTACCCAGCCAGTATTTCTCTTTTGATTTTGAATTCTATTGTTTTCAGAACATGCTCAAAAAAAGAGTTAAACTTGAGGCCACAGGTTTGGACAGGTCTAAGTAATCAGTCTGTCTGGCTGTTTTGCAGGGTGCTATAAATGCTGCCTGAGTGTATTGTGATACCAGGTTAGCCCAAGTGGCCAATGATAGGAAGTGAAGAACTATGTGAAAGAACTGGAATTTCAGGTTTGGGTAGTGAGTAATTGTGGGCCTGCCTTCAGAGTCCTGGAACTATTCACCTGGCTGTCAGCAAAAAGGCAAATACATAGAGAAGTTAGTCTGTTTAGTTTGATCATATTGATTTTTATTATTTTTATGAGCACGGTTGAAGCTAAGGTGAGCTTGAACAAGTAGCCAAGACCTGTTTCAGGTTTGCTTAAGTCACCAGAAGCCTGACTGAGACATTCTATACAAAAATCATCAGTCTGTGCTTTATTTACATGAAAATAAAACTATGCTTTTGATAAAGTCCTCAGTACTTCCCTCTGCTTACTGCCCCTCAATTAAAAAACACCTAATTTAAACTAAAGAACCCAGCCAGATGCAGTGGCTCATGCCTGTATAATCCCAGCACTTTAGGAGCCTGAAGTGGGAGGATCGCTTGAGGCCAGGAGTTTGAGGCCATAGTGAGCAAGGATCATGCCACTGCACTCCAGCCTGGGCAACAACGAGACCCTGTCCCTAAAAAATAGATAAAAATTAGCTCCCTGCTCGCTTGGTGCTGGCTTCTTGCCCACTGGGTGCTGAAGTTGGGTGGATGCAGCAAACCAGCTCCACTAGAGGACTGAGCCTTGGAGCCCCGCTCCCCGGGCCCATTGGTGTGCTGCCCACACTTCCAGGTGACGGGCCAGTTGGGTCCTGAAGTAGCCGAAATGCAAAAAAGGCAGCAGTCCCAAAATGAAGGGACACCTGCTGTGTCTCAAGCGCCTGGAAACCAGAGACCCAACAACACCTGTTGCTTTTGTTGGTGCTGTTGTTGCAGCTGCTCCTGCCTCACTGTTAGGGATGAAGAAAGAGGGGAAAATGCAGGAAGACCCACACGCACTACAGAAATGGAGAGTATCAAGTCCTAGAGGAATGCCAAAACCCCACTGCAGAGAAAGTCTTGTCCTGGTCTCGAAATTTTGACAAGATGATGAAGGCCCTAGCAGGAAAAAACCTTTTCAGAGAGTTCCTCCAAACAGAATACAGCGAAGAGAACCTACTTTTCTGGCTTGGCCTGTGAACACTTAAAGAAAGAGCAGAACAAAAAAGTAATTGAAGAAAAGGCTAGAATGATATATGAAGATTACATTTCTATATTATCACCAAAAGAGGTCAGTCTTGATTCTAGAGTTAGAGAGACAATCAGTAGACATCTGTTGGATTCCGATCCTCACATGTATAGTCCTCTCCAGACCCAAGTGACATATTTTCTGATGAATCCAAGGGGATGTTCAAGACTTTGACTTTAATGAAAACACTTCAAAAGGCAAAATGTTGCCCTAACTGATAGAAGGTCCCAGTTGGGAACTGATTTTGTTCCTATGACAAAAGCTCTAAGATGAGTAGGGAAAAGGAACACTATCAAACATTGATGACAGTAACCAAATATATTTTTTAATATGTCACATATGCAATGTGAAATTCATCCCCCCTCATTTCTCATATTAAATCTCATTTCAGAAATGTCGGAGTTTTAAAACTGTTGACTTATACCTAACTGCTATCACTGCATTACAGCTTTTAAATAATTAGATATAAAGATTTTAGAATATTAAACAGATTGTGTTTCTGTCCTAAGCTTGGGTACATTTCCTTTCTAAAGATGTAGCTCTTATTGCTGTATTAAAAGAATGCTACATACAGTGCTTACTAATGGAAATGTATGTCCACAGATTCACTTAGGGAGCATAGTGTGAAAGCATCAGGAACTTAAAATTACAAATTTGATTTCAAGTTACATTTCTGTCTCATGTGACATTGGGCAAATCGTTTATCTTCTCTGAGTTCATTTCCCCATCTGCAAATGACAAATAAAATACTTAATTATCAGGATGGCTATGAGCATTACATAAACATGGAAAGAATAAAGTGTGACATACATTAGTATTTCATCAGAGTTCTTCAACTCAATAATTGTTATTTTATGCTTGTATTAGATGTCATTTTAATGCACTTTTCCCTATTGTTTTCCAAAACATACATTAAACATCTGATTTAGCTATTCATCAGAACATACAATCATATTTTAAGTTGGAACACTGTATCAGTGTTATTGCTTTGCTCAATAATGTGATCCCAAATCACTACTTTCAGTTCACCATCACCTCAAATCTATATAAATGTTTCTCTCAATGACGTAGATAGATAGATAATATACAATTGTAGGTTAAAATTAAAATTTAAATAAGAGAAATCATTTGAAAATGTTATTTCCAAAGGAAATAAAACAATATTCCCAAGGACAAAAATAATATCAAGTTATTTGTTAAATATATAAATGAGTTATAGGGCTAAGGCTAAGTTATGAGAGATTGATTAGAAAACACTTTTCAATGTTAAAGTAGTATGATTTTCTTTAACAATTTTACAATGAAAATAAAAACATAATAAAAGGAGGTAATGGTGGTTCACACCTATAATCCCAGCACTTTAGGAGGCTAAGAAGGGAGGATCACTTAAGCCCAGGAGTTCCAGACCTGTCTGTGCAACAAAGTGAGACCCCCGACTCTAAGAAAAAATGTTTAAAATATAAATAAAATTTAAAATAGTAATGTGTCCATTGAAACTTTTATTTTAGAGTAGTTTTAGATTTATAGAAAAACTGCAAATAGCGAGGTCCCATATACACCTGTGGGACATCTATCAAAATTAATGAACCAATGTTGATCATTAAGTTCATACTTTATTCAGATTTCCTTAGTTTTTAACCTAATGTCCTTTTTCTGTCCCAGGATCCCATTCAGGCTACCACATTATATTTAGCTGTCATGCTTCCTTAGGCTTCTCTTGACTGTGACATTTTCCTTGTTTTAAATGACAGTTTTGAGAAATAAACTGGTATTTTGTAGAATGTCCCTCTGTGGGGATTTGTCTGATGTTTTTCTCATGACTAGACATGGGTTTTTGGTTTTTGGAAGAACACAAAGGTAAAGTGCCACTTTCACCTCTGTTTATCACGTAATATCAAAGTTACATGCCATCATCAGAACTCCTCTTAGCTGTGACAGTTTCTCAAACTTTAGGCTACTCTTAGCTGTTCGTGTTAACCTTGATCACTTTATCTATTATGTTTCTCCACTGTAAAGTAATACATTTTTAAAGAGATTATATTGAAGGTAAATTGTCCGGACATTTACATTGAGTCAAACAAATTCTGAGCAGATTTATCAACACTAATAGGTTCCACTAAGTGATTACTAATAAATACTATAAAGAAAATATAGTGACATGGAAAAATAAAACTCCAAAAGACAGCCTGAATATTCACCTGTCTTAGCATGAATATTCACCTAACAGAGGTGAAAGTGAATTTTTCCCTTGAACTGTCTGCATAATTAATTATAATAATCCTCCACATACTTTGGATATTAAGGATCTTAGTCTTACTAATTGTCATAAGAGGTAATTTAAATTTAAACTAACCATTTTGCTTAGTGCATTTCTATATTGCCCTCCACTAATCAATGAACACTGAATATTGAAATAATATAAAAGACCTGATATATTTCCCACCAGCTTTAACCAATTTGTCATAAATACGTTCTTGTATATGACTTGTAAATGCTTGCTAAATATTAAAAATAATTTCAATGTGTTTGTTTTTGTTTTTACATATCGAATGTGTATAATTTTTTACTATCATGTTCATCATGCTTAATAATCTATATCCATATATTGTACTCCACCAGTATTTATTGGTGGACACTAAAGAAATTTTGAATGCGTGAATACAACTTAAGAGGCAGCACACTTGGTTATTTTGCAATGCCAGAATAACGGTGGGTAGTCATAAATTGAATAGATAAATCTAGATTGTGTTTCCTCCAATTTAAGTTTTTCTGGTTTTTTTATTCCCCATTCCTATAATCAGTTTTATCATTTTACCTATGTACAATAATATACTTCTGAAAAATGCTAGAATTTTCACAATGTAATAGAATTTGAGCATGACAATAATGTAAAAAAATTCAGAAGTCTCAAACCTAGATATCTTTCTTTGAGTTTTCAAAGTAAATCAAAATACAGCTGTTTTCATTTTACTATATTATAGAAACCTATGGATGTTATTGTAAAATCCATATGCATTACACTGACTTTCTTCAAACATTTTGCATTAATAAAGAATTCAACAATGAAAAAAGTAATTAAAAAATAAAAGAATGCTTAATTTTAAGTAGCTATCTTGCATAGCTACATAAAATATGGTAAATATATGGTACCTGTTTAGATTGCAGAGTTTTAAACTTTTTCTCAACGTTCTTAAATGTGTTGAATATTTGAAAAAATTTAAATGAAAATTCTAAATGAAACGTTTTCCTTTTCAATTATGAGAACACTGAATGCAATGAAATGGTTTGTTTGCCTTGTGACATTAGCTTGTGTTTTTTCCCTTCAATTTTGTCTGTTTAGAGAAACAGGAACTCAGCAGGAACTAAGAGAATATGACTACTCTTTTTTTGGGAAAGTTCAAATCTGGTTTCTTAACTATGCCTGCATTTTGGGATGTTTCTTTATTATTTTTTCCATATCTACATATTTTAATGTAAATTCTAGCAATGCTACTGTGTTTAAAATAACTAGAAAGGCTGGGCACAGTGGCTAACCCTGTCATCCCAGCACTTTGGGAGGCTGAGGCCAGTGGATTACTTGAGCTCGGGAGTTCGAGACCAGCTTGGGCAACGTGGTGAGACACCGTCTCAACTGAAAGTACAAAAATTAGCCAGATGTGATAGTACACCACTGTAGTACCAGCTACTTCAGGAGAGTAAGGCATGAGAATTGCTTGAACCCCGGGCAGAGGTTGCAGTGAGCTGAGATCATGCCACTGCACCCTAGCCTGAGCAATAGAGCAAGACTCTGTCTCAAAAAGAAAAAAAAAGAACTGGAAAGAAAAATATCAGTACAAATCTATTTTGTAGTGTTTTAATGAGTTATTAAGTTGTGTTAGCCCCCTAAAAAGGCTTATACATGTTTCCTTTTTACTTTTTAGGCTGAGTGAAAATGTGAGGCAAGATGATATGTTATAATTAATTTGGGAGATAATAATAATAAAATTTTAAGATTTAAAGCAATAAATAGGAAAATCTACAAACCCCCTGCACCAGTTGTTTCAGTTAAAAATATAGTTGAAAATGATTTATCCCAAGTACCAAGAGGTTGCATAATATATAAAAGCATTTTAATTAACGATCATCCTGGGGTATGGTAAGGTACTTTTGCTAGATGTTTGTCTAAGGGATTTCTTATTTTTCCAGATATTCTGCTAAGGAAAAAATATTAATGAAGTTCTATTAATATAGATATAAAGGTACCAGTAGGAAGTCTGGGCTTTTTTTTGCTTTCTTTGCCACTAACTGGCTGTGTGTCTTTGGACAAATCAGAATGCTCTAGTCCTAAATTATTTATCTTTTCAGTGAATATGTTGTCCAAGGTAATCCTTAGATCTTTTTCAGCTCTAAGATCCTGTGATTTCACCCTTTTTAGATTGAGAATTGGCAACCTTTGGAAGACTGTGTGGAATTTATCTTCATACCACTGACTTTTCATTTCTGCTGGGAGCTAATACAGACATTCTACCATATTATAATAGAAAACAGATTTTATAAAAGGCCAAAATATGGTCCATCACACAGGAATTCAGTCATTACAGTTTATGGATTTATTGCTTGTTTTTCGTTTCTACTTTGTATAGCTTCTCTTCTCTCACTTTTCTTATTCTGTTTTCTTTCATTTCTGTTGTATTTCTTCTAATGGTTTTTCCAGATACGTTGCATTTCTCATAATGGCTCTCTGTATATATTGAAAAGGCCCTTTATTAGGTTACCGCATCTTGTGAAAGTTCTTTCTGTTCACTTACTTGGTGTCTAGAGTTACTGTAGCATTCCAGATTTTTAGGTGCTGCCAACCTACAAACATGCATGTATACATAATCACACACACAGTCTGAATTGCATACTTTATTAGAGAAGTCATTCAACCACCTCATTGCTCTAAGCTGGTATATTTCATCTTCTTTATCCCAGAATTGTCTGACCTAAAACCTTTTTGCTTGTTTAATTGATTCTCTTTATTTATTAATTTTCTTTCTTATTCTTTTCTTTTTTCTTTCCTTTTTTTTTTTTTTTTAAGACAGAGTCTTTCTCTGTCGCCTAGGCTGGAGTGCAGGGGCATGTCTCAGCTCACAGCAATTCCCACCTCCCGGGTTCAAGCAATTCTCCTGCCTCAGCCTCCCAAATACTGGGATTACAGGTGCCCACCACCACGCCCAGCTAATATTTTTGTGTTTTAATAGAGACAGGGTTTTGCCATGTTGGTCAGGCTGGTCTCGAACTCCTGACCTCAGGTAATCCACCCGCCTTGGCTTTTCAAAGTGCTGGGATTACAGTTGTGAGCCGCTGTGCCTGGTCTATTTATTAATTTTCACCATAAACAACTGGTACCAGAGTAACCAAAAAAGAGAGTGACGATTCTTTACAAATATATTTATGAATTCATGAGTTTAATATCCTTGTGTCTAAAAACCCCTTTAAAGGAATCTTAAATTTGCATTCAATCAGTGATCAATTTTGACTATCATATTTTTTTTAGTACCTGAAATCTTTTATAATAAATTAAACAAAAAGTAACCATTTGAATTGGTTATAGTAGCTAGCAATGTGGCTGAGGGTTTTGTGTTTACAATCAGTGAAGTCATTTTGTTTGGAATGGGGCATAATGGGACTCTGTGTTAGGGAAGCTTGCCAGAGTGAAGTCCTGGCCTTGAAGAAACAGATTTATTAAAAACATGCCTAACTTTTAAGCACTGGAATGGAATTATACTATTGTTGATAATGGGTTATGATGTTCTTTTTTTGGAGTCTAGCAAAAAGCTGTGGTAATGGAGACTTCCAAGGAGTACAGAAATGAGACTTAAGGAATAATTAGTTACCTGGCATGCACCTGTTACATATCTCTTGCATATACTTACAGCGCTAAAGAAGCTAATGTTAATTCAGTGCACATTATGTGTCAAGTATTCTGCACGTGCATTTTTGCATCTAATCTTCACAACAGCTCTAGGTTTTGGTATTATTTACTTTACCCATTTTACAGAAGGAGGAAACTTGAGACTGATCCTACCTATATTATGGAACGAGGAGACTGAGACACAAAGTAAGTAACTCGTCCAAGGTCACACTGCAGAGGATTGGCACCCAAGCAGTCTGACTCCAGAGCCTGTTCTCTGAACTGCTTTGTGTTACTATTTCACCTTAACTCCAAAGCTTGTTTTGGGGATGAGAGGTTAGGAACCTTGTTGATAAGTATTCCTGTGGCATGTCTCCTTGGAGAATAAGAATATGGTCCTGACCCGATTAAGAGACATTTGAGCCAGCCTGAGATTTTTTATTATCTGATAGATGCCTGCCTGGATGCCCTCTTTCTAATCTGAGTGCCCATATTTTTTTCCCATCTAAAAGCATATTTGAGGAATTAGATGATGTATTTAGTTTTGGACATGTTTTTTTACACACTGACTTCAAGGGGCACTGATGTAGACTTGTCCGATAGACAATTTGGTGACTGGATTTGGAGCTCAGAAGCTGAACCTAGAGATGGAGATTTAAAAATTATTTGATATTTGTATTTACTTAATCTGTGTTATAAACTGTTATAGCAGAAAGGACTTTGGTGGATTTAGAGGCCTGGCTGTATAGTTTTAGAGAGAGTCTTGATTTACGAAACAAGAATTCTAGTTTTAGTTCTGTTTTTCTTGTAGACTGTGAGAACTTGGCCACCCCAATTTACTAATGAAAAATAGAATCACTAATTTAGATCTTCAGTCTTGTCTATAACTGAAAAAAATTGTAAGATACCTGAGCTTTGTAATTTAAGTATCTTTGATATCTACAGATGCTCCCTCTGGATCAGGTATCAGAAAATGTATTCTCAAGAATCTCCTTGATGCTGTAGGGTATATAAGTACACAGGGGAGAGGAAGAGGAGCAGGAAAGATGACAGAACATCAAAGACATGATTAAGCCAATAAAATGCTTTTCTTTACTTACACATTTTCAGTTTATGGACTTCTCTATAGAAATGAGCAAAAGGTACATGCGAGCAAAGGTGTCTTTTTCTGCCTCAATAAATGGCTTGTGATTGTGGGGAGCCATTTCAGTTTTGATTTATTACTGTTGGTTTTTAGTAGGTACTATAAGGTGTGGGTATATTGGTTGCTTATTCTGATTTTTGAGATTTCTGAAAGACAACTGTTAAAGCAGAGTAGCAGTGTGGACGTGCTGATACAAAAAGGCACATGATAGCAGTCAAAAAGAAAGTAAAACTTAAATTTCCATAGATGTATTCCCATTGGCCATTGGGACAATGTCATTTTGCATTTATGAACAAATGGGTTTTGAAATAGCCTTTTGGAACCTAATCTTTTACAGAGAAACTTCTGTATCAGCAAACATCCCTTGATTCTGGTTATATTTTCTTACTATGGCTTTTCAAACTTACGGTAATAGTTTCCTCTTTATCAGGAATACGTCAGTCATTCTTTTTTTAAATAAAGGATATTTGTAGAAATAGCTTAAATATCTAATGATATTTATTTATTAAACACAGACTCTCACTATGTAACGCAAGCTGGAGTGCAGTGGCAATCATGGCTCACTACAGGTTTGAACTCCTGGGCTCACGCGATCGTCCTGCCTCAGCCTCCTGAGTAGCTGAGGTCACAAGTGCACGCACACCAGCACAGCTGGCTAATTTTTTGTTTTTTGTAGAGACGAGGTCTTGCTATGTTGCCCTGGCTGGTCTCAAACTCCTAGTCTCAAGTGACTCCTTCTCTACCAGCCTCCAAAATGCTGATGTTACAGCTGTAAGCCACCGTGCCTGACCTGATAAGATACTTAAAACAGTATCTGTTATCAGTGTAATCCTTTTTGCCATCACTGTGGGCACACAGGTTTGGGAAGTACAGAAGAAATTTTAGACAAAGGTTATTTCCCCAGAAGAGATTTTACTTCAATTGTCTTGGTGCTTGGCACATTGCCTTGCAAGTAATTGGCACTCAAACATGTATTCACTTGAATTAAGGGGACACAGTTTTCAAATTTGAGACAGTGTACTACAATGAATGCTAGATTGGTGTATGGGCAGTAATTGCTGTGTTTTTAAAGGGAGCAGCCCTTATAGTTTGAGGCAGAGATGTTGGGAGGCTTTGTGAAATAAATGGGGCTTGAGTATTGAGTGGAAAAGGTGGGATTGAATGCTGGCAAGTAGAAGAGGGTGTGTATTGCAGGCATGGGAAATAACAGAAGTTGAGAAAAGAGGCAAGATTGAATAGTTTGTGTGGAGGAACATTAGGCAGGCCTGCTATAGAGGAATTGGGTTGGATAATACTTGAAGGAAAAAGGTATTGTAAATAATACCTGTACAAGGCTAAATATGTCTATCTGTGATCAATTTAGATCAAAACACTTTTTTTCCTCTTCTAGATATGGTACATTGCTCAAAAACCACCTGAATGTGCTAAAAATACATTTGGAGTTGAACTTGCTGTTAAAAGGGAGTGGATGAGAGTGGGAAATTTGCTGGGTTGGAATTCGGTGTAGTAAGTAGAAATATCATCTGACTTGGATTCTTAATTCTTACTGTATTTTGAGTTCCTACTGGGAAAATCACAATCATCCATCATGGCCAGGAAAGCCTAGAACACATAGGGACTTGTCTTTACAGAAATTAGGAAATGATTAAGTGATTTGGCTAGCACATACTAGCTGGATTTACGTTTTCAGGGAAACTGATTCACCAGGTCAGCTTCATCCACAAACTTGTCTCTTTAAATTATTAGGAAATTACTGGCCATCCTTTCTTGGAGTCAACTTCTTTTTTAAAGTGTTTGTATTAAAATTACAAATGGTAATTCAAAGAACTAGATGTTATTTAATGTGATTAATTTTTATATCTTTGTCTTTTCATGCCACGTTTATGGCCATAATCATTTGATGAAAATTTAATAAGATTGTGATAAACACTTAAAGAATTTTTTCCTTTTCCTTCTGTTAGTATCTATAACTTTTTTAAAAAATAGGCAGACATCTTTGGCCAATATTTTAAAAGCCTTTGTTTCTTCGTTGTGAAATTGTTTTCACTGCTAAGTTGCGTTTCTGTTTTTCTACTATTGTAAAGTGCAGTTCTTTGCATGTTCTAATTTGCCATGACGTGGTCAAGGGCTGTTTCCTTCCTGTTGCTTGCAAGCCTATGCTAGAGATAAGAATACATTTCAGTGCATTAAAAAAGAAGCCACTGAAGACAGACTTCAGCATGGTAATTTTTAAAACATTCTACTTATCAGAAGCCTTTTTAAAGAACAGAAAGAGTGGGCTTTAATTTCTGCTTATTTTTAAAAGATTTAAAAATAGTTCTTACAAAACTTTAAATGTATTAGATTTTAAATCCTTATATAAATCCTGTATTAAAGGTGAAAATATATATATATGTTATGAAATTACTCATGGGGTAGCAGTTTCTGTGTATGTGCTCTGCTGAGTTAGAAAGAAATTGTTTATATATCTTTTATTGCGATGACAACCCTCATTATTATTGTTGGGGTTTTTTTGTATGGTTTTTTTTTTTTTAAATTGAGTATTTTAACAGTAGTTTAACTGGGGATTAGGGGGAGAGAGGCATAATTTTCAGTAGTGAGAGATGATCTTAGCAGGAGCAAGGTCTTCAAAGAAAATATGTAACTTTTTAAAAAGCATTATGTTCATCAGTCGTGTTGATTTTATTTAAAAATATTAATAACAAAAAAATGCTTTGGCGATACTGCCCTCTGTATCAGTTATTATATTCTAAGTGGGGATTGCTTTTTCGTAACTAATTTAAGCTTTGTTTTTTTAGGCCAAGAAGCTTGAGAGAAGAAAAATTTCAGAAAAATTGTCTGAATTTGACTAGAATATCAATGAACCAAGAAAACTGAAGCACCTTCACTAAAGAAAACTTGAGTATACAGTAACTTCACAGACAGAGCTGAGGGTTTTTACCCAAATCGGTCACTGGATTTTGCTGCCTGATACATGAACCTGTTTGGAATTTTTCTCATGTGGATCTAAGGGGAATGCTTTATTATGGCTGCTGTTGTCCAACAGAACGACCTAGTATTTGAATTTGCTAGTAACGTCATGGAGGATGAACGACAGGTATGAGATCCAGAGAAAATTTTATTTTAATGAATTTATTATGATTTTAACATTAGTATCAGAAAATTATTTTTTAAAAAGACAATAAGAGGAACTTTATTAAAGTAAAAATTTAGAAATGAAATATTTGGAGGAAGTACGATACTGTGTTTTAAGTACCAGTTAATTCATTAAGAATAAATCTTAACTTTGATAGAGTAACAAGGAAGTAATACTTTTAGGATTTAGCTTGTTTTTCTATAAAATGAGACTTAACACTAAATGCCTTAAGTAAGTATTTTTAAGTACTTTGAAAAGTTCTAGGGAATATACCGCCATTTAATGTATGTGGTTAGTTAACGTTCATAATCGTGGGCTACTTCTTCAAGTAGATGAGACAGTGTTAGCGGTCATATAATCATACATTTCAGTCCAAAGCATGTGACTCTGAGGAAGTTACTTAACTTCTCTAGATCTAGATTTCATCATCTATAGAATGAGGGGATTGAACTGAAGAATTTCTAAATTGGCTTTCAGTGAATTTATACAAGATATGCAAATTACTGTTTCAGTATATAAAAAAGATCTAGGAGATACTGCGTCAAAGATCTAAGATTAATTTTAGTCTCCTCCCCCCTCAACACACACACACACACACACACACACTCACACGAACTGGAACAAAGCTAGAGAGCTAGAGTTTCTTGGGACTTTACAATTAACTTCTTTTTTAAATAAGTTATATGGGGAATATCAGACATGATATGGGAGAAATAGTGTATGTGTTGGAGAGACTCAGGCAGGGTACTAGGAAAAATATTTTGAGAACCAGCCTAAAGTTGATTTATTACTGAAATAAGCCTAATACTAAACACCTAATTTTAATAGGCCAATTATAATATGTAATGCCTTTATTCTGGAAATGTAGTTACTACGCATAATAAAATTCTTACTTTTGGCAGAGTGAATTTAATGATTTGTATAAAATTAAAAATTTTTTTAGCTGTGTTGTCCATTGAAGTGACAGAACAAAAAGTTTATAAATAAACCTACAAACAGTGAGGATTTAGATTAAGTTGCCTTAACATCAGGATGAGCTTTGACTAGGGAGGATAAAAGTTTCAGGGAGAGGATTGCTTGGTCTCTATTAAAAGTATATTAATAGTGATATGGATTTAATCTAGAGACAAGAGAAAAGATACTTTAGGAAGAAAGATGTTTTGAATTTGTTTTAAGACAGGATGTATGTGCATATATTAAGGTTCCAACAGAGTGTTTACTTTGCAGCCCTCTTAAATGAAAGACACTGTTATAGATGCCAGGCTTGATGTGGTGAGGTTTGGTCTTGGGGTGTAGCAGCAGAGGACAGAGCCCTAAGCCACTCACCGATATGCTCTAGTTATAGTGAATTTGATATTCTTTGGACCATGAGAAGTGAATTTTACATTATGGTACCGTATTCATACGTGTGTCTGCATAGCCTAAAAAAAGTTTTGCAGGCCAGGCGCAGTGGCTCACGCCTGTAATCCCAGTACTTTGAGAGGTTGAAGAGGGTGGATCACGTGTTCAGGAGATTGAGACCATCCTGGCCAACATGATGAAACCCTGTCTCTACTAAAAAATACAAAAGTTAGCCAGGCGTGGTGGTTTGCACCTGTAGTCCCAGCTACTCAGGAGGCTGAGGCAGGAGAATCGCTTGAACCTGGGAGGCGGAGGTTGCAGTAAGCCAAGATCATGTCACTGCATCCCAGCCTGGGCGGCAGAGTGAGACTCAGTCTCAAAAAAAAAAAAATTTGCAAAACAACACTTATACACTTACTATGTGTGATACACTTAGTTTGTTTTGCAGAGGTTATTTATGTCTTTGGAAAGGGAGATGGTACTGTTAGCTTAACATCAGCATGTATATATATGCATTTTCTTAAGTTATTTTTGTCTAACAAAATGAATCTATATTTTGTGCAGGTAATAAGGATTTTACAAGTATTAACCATATAAGGTAAATACTAATATCTCCATTTTATGAGGAAATTGAGATATCAAGAGGTTAAGTCACTTTCCTGGAATCATACAGCTGTTAAATAGTAGAGCCACAATTTGAACTCAGCCAGTTTATTTCTCACTAAGGATGTTTTATATATTCTTGCAATAATGTGTGACAATCTTACTGTGTTGTAATCAGCATCAAAATGTTTAAAATTCTTGGTGAGGTTTGGCGTCTTCAGTCTGTGGCCATCAGCATAGCAAATGTAATTGCTTTAGAGGAGATTAGATCAGTGCCGTTGATTATATTAGCATCTTATCTCATCTGGGGCTCTGCCTCCATGTTTGCTTATTAGCTTAATTTGTTTTTAATAGAAAATCAATAACTTCCCATTTATATTAATAAAAGAAGTCACCTAATACAAAGATACATAAATAACCAGTGAAAAACCTCTCTTCACCCTTACTCCCTAATCCTCTTCTCCTTCCCAGAAGAACCGGTATTAAGTATTAATATTTTGTGTGTAATTTTTTAAACAATTTTCTGAACAAATGAACAATAGATATACATACAAAACTGCATACAGAGGTTGCTTTTAAGACACGAATTAAGTTACGCTACTTCTTTGTGTCTCATTTGTTTTCACTTAATGTATTGTAAATGTTTGTGTGTGTGTTGATTCTACATCATTTACTATTTTACATGATGATCAGCCCATCATCTATTTTACAGTTGCTGATCATGGCTGTTACCAGCGTTTTGCTATGATGTACAGTATTGCAGTGAACATCCTTGTTTAGAAGGCAGTAGATCTACCTAGTGGTAGTGATGGTTAAGAGCTCGGGTACTAAGTCGAAATGCCTCGATTGAATCCTGACTCTGATGCGTACTATCTCTGTGACTTTGGGCGTTACTCAACCTTTCTGTGCCTTGGTTTCCTCATCTGCAAAATGGGGATGAAAATTATGGAACCTAAATTATAGGATTGTTGTGAGAATTAAGTGAGTTGATGTTTCTAAAGCTCTTAGAAACATCTCTGGCTAATAGCTAATATTTACTGAGCACTATCATTTTGTCATTTTGTGTGTGTGTGTGTGTGTATCTTCGTACACTTATGTGATTGTATCTGTAGGGTTACTAAAAACAATTACTGAGCTTACTAAAAATATAAACACAGATAATTCTTTTAAAAGGCTGTGTTACGTGGACATAAAAATGGAAACAGTAGACACTGCGGACTACTAGATGGGGGAAGGAGGGAAGCAGGCAAGGGTTGAAAACTGACTATTGGGTACGGTGCTCACTGCCTGGGTGGTGGGATCAATCATACCTCAGATCTCATGTAACAAGCAATTTGCCCATATAACAAACTCACACATACACCCTCTGAATCTAAAATAAAAGTTAGTGGGGAAGAGAGGGACTGCATTAGTTCCTACTATTACTAACAGTGTATTTCCCAAACTGTTATCAACAGAAATCTTTTTTTTTTTTTTTTTTTTTTTTTGGCCAGTCTTTAGGGTGGAAATGACATTTTACTGTTTTGATTTGCATTTCCTTGACTACTAGTGGTGAGGTAGTTTATTATTTGTAAATTTTGTTTATTGTCAATTAGAGTTTTCTTTGATTTACTTACTAATATATCGTTTTGCCCAGTGGGAGTTCTTTAAATATTATGGTTATTACATTAGAATCATTGATATTTTCTCCCAGTCTAGTGCTATCTTTTAGCAATATGATATCTTGTGCTGTATAGAAATTTTAAATGTCTTTAATAAAATATATCAATATTACAAATTAATAATATTAATTTTGGGAGCTTTTTTGCCTGCTGCTTAGGAAAGCTTTCCTCACTTCTAAAATTAGTATATATTCTTTTTACATTTTCTTCTAGTATCTTTCATATTTTTAGCTCCTCAGTCAATCTGAAGTTTATTTTTGTATTCATGATCTGAAGATTCCTTCCCTACTCCCCCAAATAGTGGTGTTAGCCCTTCACTATTTATTGAATGTTTTATGTTTTTCACACTTAAACAAACCACCTTTGTTAATACTAAATTACCATGTGTACAGGCTTCAGTTTTGAACTTCCTAGTGTATTCTCCTTCCTTGAACTGTTTTTACGTTGTGCCAGTATCACATTGTTTTCATTAGAATCATTTTATAGATTTGATATCCAATAAGATATCCTCCTCCCCCCAAATTGGAATAGGATTTTGAGTGAATTTTAGAGTTAACTTGTTAAGCTAAATTAAAATCTTGTTGGGATTTTACTTTTTAAAGTTAAAAAGTATTTATGACTTTTAAAATAATATATTCCATTTTGGCTGTTTATAAAATCACTGTTTGAAGGCACCAGATTAGAATGTATTCTTTGTTTTGGCCTAAGTTATATTAGTCTAAAGAAACTGACACTATTAATATGGCTGCCAGCATTTTGATCATTTTCCCATATTCAGTTCATATGCTTTTTCAGAATTGCTTGGCACTCTTGAGTGGAGATGGCAGGGGCATGGGGGGTGTTGGAAAGGAAATATCAATGCTGCTGATGCTGACAATTTAAAACTCTATTCTTGCTGTCTCTTCTAAACTGGGAATATTTGTAGCTTAGAATGAAGCACTTCTGTGGGAGAGCAACACCATCAGTACTGAGTACAGTATCCTTTTAGGCAATGGTGCTTTGGTTTGATCTTAACAAACGTGTTAGCATGGCGAATGTGTGAGAACAAGAAGCAAGCAGAAGTCTATGGATATAAGTTTCTAAAGAAAGGAAACCTGACTATTTACTTAAATGTTCCAGGAGTTTATTTAATAATTTTGATATGTTATATGGAAAAAAAAACTGTATTTTTTTTCAGTCATTAGTTTTAAAAGTAGAATTTCTAGCAAATCATTTATACTTACTAGGCTTAAGTCTAGAGAGAAGTTTGGTGACAAGGAAAAAATGAACACGTGGAACAACAAATTTTTATAGACTCTCATCACAATATAAGATTGTCCACATTATCATTGGGTGCAGGGACAGTGTAGCCATGTTACTGCAGTTCTACGACCAGTAGTAGAGTTAGCACTTCCTTTTCTAGCGTGTAAATTGGCTTCCTCTGGCTGCTAATTCCTGAAGGTTAGAGAGTAACAGTGCTGGCCGGGCGCAGTGGCTCACGCCTGTAATTCCAACACTTTGGGAGGCCTAAATGGGAGGCCGAGGCAGGCAGATCACCTGAGGTTGGGAGTTCGAGACCAGCCTGACCAACATGGAGAAACCCCATCTCTACTAAAAATACAAAATTAGACGGGCGTGTTGGCATATGCCTGTAATCCTAGCTACTTGGGAGGTTGAGGCAAAAGAATTGCATAAACCCAGGAGATGGAGGTTGCGGTGAGCGGAGATTGCGCCATTGCACTCCAACCTGGGCAACAAGAGCGAAACTACATCTCAAAAAAAAAAAAAAAAAAAAACCAAAAAGAGTAACAGTGCCTTGCTGTCTTTTATACAAGCTGCCCAGTGATTTTTTTCATGCAGTGTTTGGGAAGCACTATTCAATGTAATAGAGATAAATGCAAAGTGCTGTGGATACTGAGAATGGAGCCATTGACTGCATTGTAACTTTGGGAATGCATCACCACAGAAGTTGAACTGCATCTCAAAGTTTATCTGACAGATGAAGAAGAGGTGTTCCAGAGCAGCAGAGTGTACCAAAACTTTTAACGGATTCTCTTGACTTCATTATCTGTCCAAACATCTTAACTTAACGATTAGAAGCTTTTCACAGTGTGCCTGACTATTTCACACTATGTAATTTTCCAAAATGCTTTCCTGCTTCCCCACTGTTTGCTCAGAAATGATCTCCCACATTCATACCTGTTGCATGTTTAAGTCTAATACTCTTTCAAGATTTTAAAACAAAACATCTTTTTTCCAGGAACTCATCCTGAAATCATTCCTTCAAGAATTAACAACTTTACCCTGTTACTTCTATGCTGCTTATTATCAGTCTCACGTTTGCCATGTTAAATTTTCATATATACATTACTAATTTTCCCAAATAAGTGCTAAATTATTTGAAGAAAGAGATTGTCTTTTTTCCCTTAATATTACCAAAACATTTAATATCATTGAGTGTTCTTAAATATTTTTTTTCCTTTTTAAAATCTGTGGAATAAGTGATCTCTTCTATAAAATAGATATAACTTACCTATTGATAGATGATCTGGGATATATATGTGTTCAGTTATGGTCCTTATCTATCAGAAGATCTCTGAATGATAAGAGGGTGATGTCTTTACAGAATACATTTTCCCAGGACCTGTTGACCACATTCTCATTGGGTACAGGGACAATGTAGCCATGTCGCTACAGTTCTAAGACCAGAAACAGATGTTCATAGAATGCTTTTTCTGAAGTATCTGGAACTGTTCTGTTGTACCTTTAGTGGAAGACACTTCAAATAACTTTTGAAGATTGTCATTGAAATTGTACATAAATAAAATCCATTAAATGATTAACATTCATATAGAGCTTTCCTCTTTCCTTATATACTATTACCTGTATCTAAGAGATCAGTCACACCAATCTGCCATTTTTCAACTAGAATGATAGGATTCTCTTAGGTCAGAGATCAGGTATACCTCATAAAGTAAGGTAAAAGGAATGAGTTGATGGTGTTTAATGTGTAACTTACTCAGCACCAGTGATGTGAAGGAGAGGAAGCTGGAATGTGGCTATTGATTGGTATATGGACTCAGTGGATCCTCTGTTATTTGCCTAAAATTCCAGGTTCTGTCTGCTTTGGTTGCCTTCTTTTTAAATCTTGTCATATCAGACTTAGGAAATCCATTAAACACTTGGCCATTTGTGAAACTAACATACAGAGGTTGCCTGTTTCTTTTCAGTACACTTGGAAAAGCCTTTATCAAAGGAGTTATGTCTTAGAGCCCACAGGTACAAGCCTGATTGCCTCTGGGGGAGATCTGACTTTGCTAAGGCTGAGGCCCACTTCAGGTTAAGTGAAGGGACAGCCCTGCCTGTGGTCTAACATTTGGCTTATCTCCTCGCCCATTCTTGGCAGCAAGGAAGCTGATAGTTGTTATGAAAGAGGAGTCAGTGTGGAGAGTAGGAACTTACTACTCTTTTTTTTTTTTGCAAAATCTTCCTTTAACTGCTCCCCAGCCATTCCGCAGAGGCCCAGGGATAACGTTCTGAAATGAATAAGATGAGATCATTGTATAGGGTAGGACATGGACCAGATGGGCTCCAGAAACTTTTAGTGATGAATTTTAGTAGCTAGTGTTTACTGAGCATCTTGCCCCATGCACTGTGCTTTACAGGGATTATCCTATTTAATTCTTTACAACAATCTTAAGAAGTAGGTGCTCCTAATTCTCACTACAAAAGAGTCAAGTTAGGCTCAGAGAAGGGAAGCAACTTGCCTTTAATTCATAGCTAAGTGATAAAGCTGGGAAATGTAACCCAGCCTGTGCCTTCAACCACTAATTGAATAATGCTAGCCACTGCAACATGTAAGTGGTGAAAAGTAGTTTAAAATGTGGAAGAAGTACTATGTTCTGCATTTATGATTTTGGCAAAAAAGTGTTACTAATTCTAGCTAATTTGTTAATGTAATTACAGGTAGGTGGTCTTTATGCCTGGCATACCTTTTTTTTTTTTTTTTTAAAAACAGCTTTATTGCAATGTAGTTCACATATCATATAATCCATCTACTTAAAGTGTAAAAATCTATGGTTTTTAGTTTGTGCAGAATTGCATGTCTGTCTCCATAATCAATTTTAGGGCATGCTTATCACACCACAGGGAAATCTATACCTGTTAGCAGTCATGACCTATTCTTCTCCACTCTTCCTAGCCCCTGGGAACTACTAATCCACTTTCTGTCTCTGTATGTTTGCCTATTCTGGACAATTCAGGTATAGTAAGTGGAATCATAGAATATGTGCTCTCTTGTGACTGGCTTCTTTTACTTTGGCATCCTGTTATCAAGGTTCATCTGTGGTGTGCCATGTATCATTACTCCGTTCTTTTCATTACTGTAAGTAATATTTTATCATATGGATGTACCACATTTTATTTATCCATTCTGCACATGTTTTCAAAGAACACTATTTTTTTTAATGAGGTTTGTGTTGATCAATTTCTTGTTGGAAATAGAGTTGGCAACTTCTTTCAGAAAATAATCACCTAACCTTGCTGGGTTAAAAAAGTAGAATAGCCTTGCTGAATTGAAACAAGGAAATTAGTACCTCTGTTGCTTCTAAATATAACTTTAAAAAAAAATTTCTCCCTAACATTTGACACTGTTGATGTCTTAGTTTTGTTATGTGACCTTGAAAATTTTTGTCTTTCCATTTCAGTTAACACATAGCACATAAAAGATAGGCAGTTATACAAACAGGTAATGTTACTGGCCTTTTTTTTAAAAAAAGGATCATTTTCAACATATTTAGAGCACTGATGAAAGGTTGTGTGTGTGTGTGTGTGTGTGTGTGTGTGTGTGTGTGTGTGTGTGTGTTTTAGAAATAGTAACCAAAATTGTCAATTGTCAATATTAGAGCAATTCTTCTTTTGGAAAATTGCTAAGAAATTGTTATTAGAAATGCTACATTATAATATTTTGGTAAAACTTTTGTAAGCTGATCTGTTTAACCTGCTTCCACTGAATATGATGTTGAGAGAAAGTATTGAATATAGGAGACCAGGAAACTTATTAGTGGGATGATACGAAGATTAAAATTAGGAAGAAACTTTAATCTTCTAAAAGGTGATCTTTTAGGTGACAGTTTAACAATTTATTGTATTTTATGGTTTTACATGATTTCTGCATTTTCCCTATTCTACTTTGTTTCATGGCATGTGCAAAATAAAAACAGGAACATTTAGAACAAACTTCCATTGTTCCGTGGAGCTACTGGGAGACCCAACTAACTGTAATCTCCTCCCTCCCCTTTCCTATCTCAGTGCACACATTTGGAAATAATTTATTATTTAAAGACTTAGGTGAGAGATGATTATTTAAACAGTGACTGATTAGTATGTGTTCAGTCCACGGCCTGCAACTTTGACATGATATTGAATCATGAAAATTGATGTTTGTCAGTCAGGAGTCAGTGTGATATGGCATTAAAAAAACATCAATTTGGGAACCTTGCTGTAGCTGTGTGACTTTAGACAAGTTTTTAAATGTCACTGAGCTTTATTTCTTTCACCAAAAATGACAGAATTACCTCCCAAGGTTATGAACATTAAATGTTTATGCAATGCATTTACCTATAGCATGGCACGTGGAAGTAGTCAATGGTTAGATGTGGTTCCACAGTCCTTATATTAATGACCTGAGATAAATCAAGAAAAAGCTTTAATAGCTCTTATCTTCCACTGGATAATCTCTGTTACCCAATTGGGTAAGTGAGGTGATGAAAGTGATTTTGGTGACTTGCTTACCAATTACACAAATCCATTCAGATTGTTTTGTTTTGTTGTGTTGTCACATTTTTCCTTTGATAATCTAGAATGGCTGGCTTGATTGTAGAGCAAGCCAATAAACTTGTGACTTGGGATTTTAAAAATCTGGTAGATTTATACTATAAGGGAGTATTTTCCCTTAACATTTGTTTTGACATAGTTTGCCCTGGCATTGTTCGGTTTTTTTTTGGAGTACCACTAATTTCTCTCATACCTATGAGCGGGTAGCATGAATTTTCCATTCTGGGAGAGGCTCTGTTGTAGCTAAACTGCCTATATGCAAGGATGCCTTGCCTCATTTTCATTTTATTCTTTGCTGTGTACATAACCATATAAGATTCTTGTCAAAGTCCATCTTCTGATAGCAGAAATTCCCCCTTTATGATTTTATTTAAAGTCTTTGAGTTATACAGAATCTGCATGTTTAAAAACACTTATCAATCTGGTAGTGACTACTGTGATGTTTATTAATCTACTTAGTTTTTAAGTAAACATTTACACCTGATTAAAATTTACTGCACCTCCCCCCAAAATCTACCTGTTTCTTTACCTCATAACTAATTCTGTTCACGTTCAGCCGCACACACACAACCCACCAATACTATTAAGCTTTTAAAGTGGACATTCCAATGAAAAAACAGATTATTCTCATTGACGCTTACGTCTTGAGATGCATGGACAAAAGTAATTTATCCTGGCTACAAAAAGAAAAATCTAGGCAAAGACTAAAGAAAGCCAATTTTCATGACACAGTTACACTAGGATTAGACTTCGTTAAAAACAACTCCACAGGGATTTTTAATGGAACCTCAAACATTATCTTGGGGAATTCTGGAGAAAAGACCATTTTACTTAGACCTTTATGTTTTTGATGGTGCTGTGCAAGAAAGAAGCCTGGATTTTTCAGAAACACTCCTTCTGACTGGAGCCAACAGAAACGGCCAGGCACAATGGCTCATGCCTGTAATCCCTACACTTTGGGAAGCCAAGGTGGTAGATTGCTTGAGCCCAGGAGTTTGAGACAAGCCTGGGCAACATAGGGAGACCCCATTTCTATTTAAAATATATATTATATATATATATAAATATATATATATATATAATAGAAATGGGGTCTCCCTATGTTTCCCAGGGATATATGTATATATATCTATCTCCAGGTGTTGTGGTGCCTGCCTATGGTCCCATCTACTGAGGAGGCTGAGGTGGGAAGATCAGTTGAGCCTAGGAGGTGGGGGCTGCAGTGAGTTGTGATCCTGCCACTGCACTGTAGCCAGGGTGACAGATGAGACTCTGTCTCAAAAAGAAGAAAAGTAAAACAAAGTTGTTACAGCTGTAGGTCTGTATACAGTGTTCATTTAGAAGAGAACTATTGATGTATATATGTATTTTTGATCCAAGCATTAATTTAGATGAGACTTTCATTATGACTTAGTAATGCATTCTAAGTAGTTTATCTATAGGATCCTATACTGTTGGTGCTTAAACTTGTGAACTCTGGAGTCAGATTGCCTGGGTTCAGGTTTCAGCTCTTCCTCGCTGGTTCACTAGAAAGTTTCAATAATATATAGCCTAGTGTTGTGCTGATTAAGTGGATAAAGCCATATGATGCCCTTAACATAGCAGCTGCTTCCATCATCATCACCACATTAGGAGTACCACTTTATTCTATTTTATAGTTTATTATGTTGAAAAACTCCCAAAGACAGAGACTAGAGAACACTTCTTACACAGTGCTGTAGTGAGTTTTTTTAGTTGAAAGTACTTTGACTATGTCAATGACCAGACACATGAATCCTTTTTTCCCCTTAATTAAGCCACATGTTTATCTATGTGACATTTATAACAGGTACATAAGCCATAAAAATTAGGATATTGGATGTTCGAGACCAGCCTGGCCAAGACAGTGAAACCTCGTCTCTATTAAAAATACAAAAAAATTAGCAGTACGTGGTAGCGGGCACCTGTTATTTCAGCTACTCGGGAGGCTGAGGCAGGAGAATTGCTTAAACCCAGGAAGTGGAGGTTGCAGTGAGCTGAGATTGCGCCATCGCACTCCAGCATGAGCCACATCGCGAGACTCTGTCTGAAAAAAAAAAATTAGGATATTGGAGAATGAATGCCACTGGGAAATGAGGAGGCTAACAGAGACACGTATGTGTTCTTGACACAGAGGTTAACATCCAAAGATGCTGCTTTGGATGTTAACTTCTGTGTCAAGAACACATGACTTGCCTTAGTCTTGAATACAGTGTGAAGATAAGACTGCCTAACATCTTATACAGCTCTTTGTAATTTACAGTCTCTCTGCATATAATTGGATTCTTACAAGTCACTGTATGATGGAGAATGTATTCTTCCCATTTTCTATAATATAATGTTATCTTGAATTTATTTCTAACTAGAAGACCTGTATTAGTATCTTTCACCTGTGATAGACTTGTAGGGCAGGGTTACAAAGGCATCCAGAATAATTACTATTCGAAGTAACCTAGCTGAATTACTAAATAAATCTGGATTCCAGTTCTGATTTACTAACACTCTTTTAGAGTATTAACTAGAGGATAACTTGTCTTTTAGCTGTTCATTAATTTCCTCCTTAATCTTGTCAATACTTGATTTGTTTGTTTATATTTTAAGGGACGGTGGGATAATGCAGAAGAGTATAGGGATTTGAGATATCATTTGAGCTCATGCATTGGAATATTTTATGTTTTTGGAATGGTAATAATGTAGATTTTTTTTTCTTTGAATGAAAATGTGCCAGTAACAATGAAAGAAACTGAGGACATTGCCAGGGAACAATACCCACGTGCACAAAACCAATAGGCCCAAATAGTTTCATGGGTGAGTGATTTTTCAACTTTACCAGCCCTGGCAACATAGTAAGACCCTATCTCTACAAAAAAAATTTAAAAATTAGTGTCATGTGATGGCATGTGTCTCTGGTCTCAGCTACTTGGAAAGTGGAAGGATCTCAAGTCTAGGAGGTAGAGGCTGCAGTGAACCATGATTGTGCCACTGCACTCTAGCCTGGAGTCTCACTGACAGAGACCTTGTCTTAAAAATTTAATGAACTAATTTAAACAATTTGAGTTCAGAGAGAGTTTCCCAATCAATTTTTACAAAGCTGACATAACACTGATACCAAAACCTGGCAGAATGTGCATACACACATATAAACACTAGGCTAGTCTGAAAATGAATATATTGTTTAATAATGAATGAACATTTATTGTCTCTTACCCTTGCCAGGTCCTGGCCCTGATATGCATTTTATATTTTTATCTATATAAGCCTGTATGGTGTGACAACTCTTGTTATCCCCATTTTACAAGTAAGGAAAACATGTAAAATGAGGAATCAAAGAGGTTGAAGGAATGCATGTTACCCAGAAACGCACAACTGTAAAGTGACACTTGCTTTGAAATTGACTCTGACTTGAGAGAGGCCAACTGTTATGCTAGGGTATAAGAGAGAAAAACAACCATAAAGGAAAAAGAGAATACGGAAGACTGTTAAGTAAATTGTCTTTTATATTGATTATATCTAGGATTAGTGCAATTTTTTTTTTACCTTTTCCCAAATACATTTATGTATTACATTTTTAAGAACTAAATTCATGTACTACACCTGTAGTCATTAAAACTATGATGTTCTTATAATTTATACCAATGTGTTGAACAGTGGGTAGTACGACTACATAGACTTTTTTACCGGTTTGCTAAAACTACTTTTTATTTTATGATAAAGAATAAAAGCCTGGGTGTGGTGGCTCACATCTGTAATCCCAGCACTTTGGGAGGCTAAGGCGGACAGATTGCTTAAGCCCCAGAGTTCGAGACCAGCCTGGGCAACGTGACAAAACCCCATCTTTACAAAGAACACAAAAATTAGCTGGGTGTGGTGGCACACGCCTGAGGTGGGAGGATTGCTTGAGCCCCAGAGGTCAAGGCTACAGTGAGCTGTGATTGTGCCACTGCACTCTAGCCTGGGCAACCGAGCAAGACCCTGTCTTGAAAGAAAATAAGAATAGAAAGTGTTTATAGGGAGCTTGAGTTAATCAACAGAAGTATTTGCAACTGTTTTAGTGGCAGATTTTTTAAAGTATGTGGAGAATTTGGCTGTGAAGAATTCTTCACAGAAAACTTTGTACTGGGCCTTGGAGATCTATTGCACAATCCTGGCTTGTTTTGTGTAATACATCAATTCCTGAAATCATTTAAAATACACTTTGGAAATTAGTAACAGTGGAAACCATTGAGGAGGGGCACTATGTGGAAAGGAAGCAGTGATGTTTTATACTCTTAGAATATAAATATGTTCCATATTGTTTATTCCCAAAGATAATTATTAAAAATGTGTTATGGGAATTTTTTGAAAGGATTTCAACTTTTCATTTTGTTTACCAGTCACCCTAGTTTTTTGTGTGTTTATCTATGTAGATGCACTGTGTGCAGAGATTTCCTTTAATTTTATCATGGTTTATATGAGGTAATGAAGGAATACCATCATAGTATTGTGAAGATGTTTTGAAGTTTTGTTTCTCCCATCTGGTGGACCTTTTCTTTTTAAACTTCTTATTGAAGTGTAGCATAAATGTAAAAATAGTCATAGGTAATAAGCATACAGTTCATGGATTTTCCCAAAGTGAACACATGTATGTATCAACGTTTGCTTTTAGTTGAAGCTAAATGTTGTTGCTAAGTGTAGATGGTTAAGGTTTGTTCACCGATGTTCCGAAAAGACTATTCTCATTAAAAATAAAACAAAATCAAGTCCCAACAGAGCTTAAAGGTCAAAGAAAGCAAAAGAAATAATAAATAAAGCAAAAAAAAATTTGGTAAACGAAAAGCCCAGGCACAGTGGCTCACACCTGTAATCCCAGCACTTTGGGAGGCCAACGTGAGAGAGGATTGCTTGAGCCTAGGAGTTCAAGACCAGCCTGGGCAACATAGAGAGACCTCATCTCTAGCAGAATTAAAGAATTAGCCAGACATGGTCCCATGCGCCTATAGTCCCAGCTACTTGGGAGGCTGAGGCAGGAGGATTGCATGAGCCCAGGAGTTCATAGCTGCAGTGAGTTATGATCGCACCACTGCGCTCTAGACTAGGGAACAGAGCAAGACCCTGTCTCAAAAAAATAAAAACAAAACCATGCCTGTCCATGTGAGATTGTAGTAAGTCAGTTTTTGAGAGTGTTTATTTCTGTCCATATCAAATGTTGAAGGGCTTTAATCATCAAAACATAATCATCAAAACATTTTATTTGTTGCTTACTGTATGCCATGTGTTATAACAAATGATTTATCTACACATTATTCTTACAACTCCAGAAGATATTATTATTTTGGAAAGACGTAGAAACTAAAGCTTAGGGAGGCTGGATAACTTGCCTGAGTTCGAATACCCAGGCCACGGTGGAATCCTACCTTAAATAAGAACCTGAGTTTTTACTGTTACACCCTGTTCATCATGTGTATATGTAGTGCATTTGCTACATGGTAAAGTATTGTCAGATCATGTTGTAATAGAACAAGGTGCTGGGTTTTTGTTTTTTAAACCAAATGTAAAAGGAAGTCATTTCAAGAATAATTCAGAAGTCCTCAAAGCAGTGTCTTCACAGGATAAGGCCTTGGGGTTTCAGTCTGATTCAAAGGCAGGGCACAGGAATGTGTCTCAAAGATGTGTTTTCGTAGCAAGTGCAGTGTTTAATTTGTATGTTTATTGGAGAGGCTGTGGAGCCAGGGGAGCCATTGAAGACTATGAGAGGAGTAAGGCTCCAGACCCCTCTTGGTGTTTTCTTGCCTCAATGCAAAGACACTGCGTGAACTACTTGAAGGTGTGCTCATTATGTTACCTGCCTTTAAAAAGTAGTGTCTGCTTTTGGAGAAATGCTAAAGACTAAATTTAACTTGCTTTTTGTTTTGGGAAAATATTTTGTAGATATTTCATTTTAAGCTATTTTATAGAGGATTTTGACACGATGTTTCACAATCAGCATCTACCAGATTGAGTTCTGCTGTTAGAGAAACTTGGCAAACAAGTTATATGAAAGTTCTTATGCTTTTTGATACCCAAAACCCTGATGAACAAAATTATTAATAAAGTTGGAAGAATGATTCATAATTTCTGAAATATCCATATAAGACCTTGGATTATGGTAAATTGAAGGAACAAGCAAGCCCAGTTAAGGGAGTCACATATTGTGCTGCTTATATTGGTCACTTTCCTTCTCTTTTTAACTTGATGGTATTGCCACATATGTGATCAACCACAATAAGTGGAAACTATATCGTAGACAGTGTTGAAATTTGGGGAACTGTGACTCTCTTCTGCTAAAACTGGTTTGAATATTATTATTGCTCCAAAAATGTTTGCTAAAATTTTGCTTTCAACATATATCCTAAATTTATCTATAATTAATAGAAAGGGGAAATCACTTTGGAGCTAAGACCTTCCAGAAAGTTACAAAACAATTGAAAATCACTTATCGCTACAGTTTAATTTGCTTCTAGATACTGAAGCTTTGGAAACTCTGGTCTTTGATAGATTTTAATTCCAGGAGATCTTCCCTCTCTTGCCCCCACGGTTTGTGGTTTATTTTAGTTCTATTCAAAAGCCAAAGGGGAAAATAATCTGCAAGTGACAAACAGCAAAAGATCTAATAATATAAAAATATAATTGTTTGGATTATTAATATCCCAGATCTTGGCAAGAATAATTAGAGCTGACTCAACTTAGGGAATGCAGTTTTGAATGTTGTCATTCTTTATAGCAGTGGTCCTGAAGCCTGGATGCAAATTGGACCCACCTGGGGAGCTTTAATATCAGGCTCTGGTCACACCCCCAAATAGTCTGATTTATTTTATCCTAAGTGGGGTCAAATATTGATATTCTTAAATGTTTCCCCATATACAGTGAAAATTGATAAGCACTAGTAGAATTTAATTAGATTTCCTGATTCAAATAAAAGATAGAAAAGATGTTTAATTATTTAAATGATGAGAGTTTTTAGAAGTGTTTGGAAGGTCATTTTTTACAGTCAAGTGGAATGTAATGTTTTTGTTAAGGCATCAAAGAAGCACTGAAACCTTCATTTCTTTTTTTTTTTTTCCTTGAGACAAAGTCCATCTCTGTCATTGAGGCTGGGGTGCAGTGGCATAATCTCAGCTTACTGAAACCTCTGCCTACCAGATTCTAGTGATTCTCCTGCCTCAGCCTTCAGAGTGGCTGGGACTGCAGGTGTCTGCCACTATGCCCAGCTAATTTTTGTATTTTTAGTAAAGATGGAGTTTCACCAAGTTGTCCAGTCAAACTCCTGACTTCTGGTAATCCACCTGCCTCGGCCTCCCAAAGTGTTGGGATTACAGACGTGAGCCACCATGCCCAGTAGGTATCTACTTTATTGCTGATGAAGTTATAGAATTTTCAGTAGCATCCATGATGCTTTTAAATAAAACATACTGTAAAATAAACCCAAAGATAAGATGTTGTTAAAAACAAATTAAAGGACAAGGAAAAGAAGGGCTGGAAGGAAAACTGGAGAAAATGCATTTCACTAGAAAAAAAATACCAAGATGTGGAAATCTCAAAGGAATGTTCAAATATGGGGCCAAAATAAGACTGTGCATATACTAAGTTCACAAAATCAAGAATAGTGTAAGTCCATGAGTATTAGGAACAGGAATAAAGCAAAATACCCAGATATATCACTGTGATATTTCAGATCACCAAAGATCTTTTTTAAACCTTAAGAGAATCTGGTGCTTGTTGATGTTATAAATTTAATAACAAAATATAAGATTTTCGAATAAGAAGAATTTTACTTATTTGTATTAACATTGTGTTAATAAAATTAATCATGTTTTGATTAACAATTGTGTTAATGCAAAATTAATACTATTTTAGAAAAAAATGAACCATTTATACTCCTTATTTCTAGTTATACAAATAACTGATCCTCAGCCAAGGACGAAAAGGTTTCTAAGTTCAACAAGAATTATAAAATGATAGCTACATAGCAAATTCATATGGAAGAATAGCAGATTCATATGGAAGAATCACTAGAATTTTTTTAAGTTTGCATGATCCTAGGCATCTTAATGATTATTTAATGATTAGGAAAAGGGGCAAAGAGAAGTAATCATGGATGGGGAAGCAGGGAACAGCATTAAGCTATTTTGAACAACTGATGAATTGTGAGAAAATATAATCTGTTAGATCTCAATGCTTCAGAAACTCTCTAAATGATATTGACACAAGGCTTTGTGACAGATGGATTGATTGAATTTTCCTGATTGTGCAGGATGTCAATATAATATTAAAATTAAAATTTGAAATATTTAAAGTTCAAAACAATATGAAATCTTTTCCATTGATTTTCTATTCTCAGGATAAAAATTATAACAAAATATATAAATATATATGCAGGTAATGTAACTATTCCATACACTGAAATTATAATAGTATGGTTGACATATTTGCAAGTGGCGGATAGAAAATTAATGGGGAGCACAAGTCTTCATGTTACCTTACAGAACAGCAATCAAAGAATAAGTTTTAAATAATAATAATAAAGCAGAAAAGCAGAGACTTTGTTCTAAAAGTAAAAACTTTATTAATAATCTTTGTGATCAAACAAAAGTGAAGGGGTGAATTAAAATTAAAGGTTTACCAATGAAGTTTGTGAGAGAAGTTGGAGGCAGCTAGTTTCTCAGTATAATTCTTTGTCTTTTATTGAGGGAAGACATTAAATACCATTTCATATTTTAGGAAGAAATCATGGTACAATAATATATGTAAGGATTTTATAACAAAAGTTATAATACAGCCATGCATTGCTTAATGACAAGGATACGTTCTGATAAATGTGTTCATGGTCAATGTTGTCACTATGCAAAAGCTGTAGAGGTTAATTACACAAAGTAGATAAGATAGCCTATTACACACCTAAGTTATAGAGCATCGCCTATTGCTCCTACACTACATATTTGTACAGCAGACTTCTGTGCTAGGCAATTATAATACAATTGTATTTATCTATTTAAAAATGTCTAAATCTAGAAAAGGTGCAGTAAACATCTGATATAAAAAATACAATACACCTGTATAGGATACTTACCAGGAATGAAGCTTGCAGGACTGGAAGTTGTTGTAAGTGAGTGAGTGGTGAGTAAATGTGAAGGCCCAGGACATTACTGTACAGTTTATAAATACTGTACATGGAGTCAACACTAAATTTATTTAGAAATATTTATCGCTTTGACAATGAATTAATATTAGTTTACTATAACGTTTTTTCTTTAGAAATTTTTTATATTTTAACATTGGACACGTCTGTAATAACAAATCTTAACACGCACACATTGTACAGGTATACAAAATATTTTATTTTTATTTCCTTATTATATAAGCTTTTTTGTATTTGTAACATTTTATATACTTTTTAATATTTAAACTTTTTTGTTAAAAACTAACTTACCTCAGCCTAATCAGGGTCAGGAATATCAGTATCACTGTCTTCTACCGCCGCATCTTGTCCCACTGGAAGATCTTCAAGGGCAATAAGACGCATGAAGCTGTCGTATTTTATGACAACAATGCCTTCTTCTGGAATACCTCCTGAAGGACCTGCCTGAGGCTGATGTACAGTTAATGTTTTTTTTTAAAAGCAGAAAAGTACAACTTTTCAAAGATTACTCTAAAATAATGATGGAAAGTATAGCATAATAAATATATAAACCAGTAACACAGTCATTTATTATCATTATCAAGTATTATGTAATATACACAATTAAATGTGCTACACTTTCATACAACTGGCAGTGCAGTAGGTTTGTTTATACCAGCATTGCCACAAACATGTGAGTAATGCATTGAATTGAGACGTTAGAATGGCTATGATGTCACTAGATGATAAGAATTTTTCAGCTCCATTATTATCTTATGGGACCACCTTCCTGCACCTGGTCTGTTGTTCACAGAAATGTTTTTATACAGCGTGTGACTGCACTTTAAAAAAAAAAAGGTGACCATGGCAAAGAGTGGCAAGGGTATCAGGAAGAAAAAAGTGGATATTTGTATAGAATACACATACACAATTTTTATTTGTCAATTTAAAAATTCAATTAAAAAGAAAAGAGTGGATGAGGGATATTATTAAGACTGCTACAGATATATAGAGGAAAAATAAAGCTAATATGAACAAGATTCATGTTAATAAAAATAAACCAAGTAAAGAAATTCAAGTGACAATTTGAGAATTGATTTTTTAGTATTTTTTGTTGGTAGATTAGATATGAGGGTAAAAGGGGATAGTAAATATTGCTTTCAGCACCTCAGCGGTTGGGTGATATGGTGGGGGAGACAAATGAGTGAACAACAGGTTTGGGGAAGTAAGACAACGTGTTCAATTATAAACAGGTTTATACTGAGATCCTGTAACATATTTACCCCCATATAGTGAAGGTGGAAATTAGATACATATGCAAGAAATGCAGAAAAGCAAGCCTAAAATACAGATGAAAACTGAGATTCATATACATGTTGATAGACTAAGATCTACTAAGAAAAATGTGCAGGAAACAGATAAGTTTGGAGAAATTTCTGCCTCTACAAATTGGATCAAGACAGATGCCTTGCAAAAAAACTAAGAAGAGGAAGCAAGGAAAATGTGGTATCATGAAAGCCAAGGGAAGACAATATTTCAAAGAAGAAAGAAAGATCAGATCTAATGCGTTTCCTCAAGACCTACTGAGGTGAGGACACACACGTGTCACTTTTATTTGGCCACATTTGGGTAGTCACTGCTTTAGAATTTTGTTTTAATGTGGTGTTATTCATAATAGCCAAAATATGGAACCAACTAAGTGTCCATCATTGAAGGAATGAATAAAGGAAATTTGGTGTATATACATAAAAACACACAGGCACACAATGAAAAGGAAAAGTTTTGCTATTTGCAACAATATGGATGGATCTGGAGAACACTGTATTAGGTAAAATAATCCAGACACAGATGTACAAATAAGCCATGATTTCATTCATATGTGAAATCTAAAAAAGTTAAATTCAAAACTGGACCCCTACATTTAATCATATGTGAAAATTAACTAAAAATGAATTAATGATTTAGATGCAAAATCTCAAATGACAAAAACAATAGGAGAAAATCTAGAAAATACCCTTCTCAACATTGGCTTTGGCAAATAATTTATGGCTAAGTCCCTGGAAACAATTGCAACAAAAACAAAAATTGAGAAGTCGGACCTAATTCAACTATAACAGCTTCTGCACAGCAAAATAAATTACCAAGAGAGTAAGTACAGAGTCTATAGAATGGGAGACAGTATGTGCAGAACTATGCATCATCTAACAAAGGTTTAATATCCAGAATCTATCAGGAAACTGAACAAATGAACAAGCAAACAATAAAACGTTCAATTAAAAAATGGGCAAAGGACGTGAGGAGACATTTCTTGAAAGAATACATACCACATTTTCTTTATCCAGTTTCTCTTTCATGGGTATTTCTGTTGGTTCCAAGTCTTTGCTATTGTAAACAGTGCTGCAATGAACATACATGTGCATGTGTCTTTATAATAGATCTATTTGTAATGCTTTGGGTATATACCCAGTAATGTGATCGCTGGGTCAAATGGTATTCCTATTTCTAGATCCTTGAGGAATCACCACACTGTCTTCCACAATTGTTGAACTAATTTTTCAATCCCATCAACAGTGTAAAAGCATTCCTATTTCTCCACATCCTCTCCAGCATGTTATCTCCAGATTTTTTAATGATCGCCATTCTAACCGGCATGAGATGGTATCTCAATGTGGTTTTGATTTTCATTTCTCTATTGAAAAATGTGGCACATACACACCATGGAATACTATGCAGCCATAAAAAAGGATGAGTTCATGTCCTTTGCAGGGACATGGATGAAGCCAGAAACCATTATTCTCAGCAAACTGATGCAAGAACAGAAAAGCAAACACCACGTGTTCTCACTCATAAGTGCGTGTTGAACAATGAGAACACAAGGAATGGAACATCGCACACTGGGGTCTGTTGAGGGATGACAGGGCTAGGGGAGAGATAGTATGGGGTGGGGAGATTGGGGAGATATAACATTAGGAGAAATAGTTAACATAGGTGACAAGGGGTTGGATGTAGCAAACCACCATGGTATGTGTATACCTATGAAACAATCCTGCAAGATCTGCACATGTACCTCAGAACTAAAGTAAAATTAAAAATAAAAAAAGAATATGTGATACATTTGCACCATGAAATACTATGCAGCCATAAAAAGGAAAGAGATCATATCCTTTTCAGGGACATGGATGGAGTTGGAAACCATTAACTTCAGAAAACTAAACAGTGCAAGAACAGAAAACCAAGTAGTGCATGTTCTCATTTGTAAGTGGGAGCTGAATGATGAGAACACATGGACATATGCAGGGGAACAATACACACTGGGACGTGTTGTCAGGGGCTGGGGAAGAAGAGCATAAGGAAGAATAGCTAATAGATGCTGGGTTTAATATCTATGTGATGGGAGGATCTGTGCAGCAAACCACCATGGCACACATTTACCTATGTCACAAACCTGCACATCCTGCACTTGTACCCCTGACCTTAAAATAAAAGTTGAAAAGAAACTAATGGTCAAAGCCTTTCCAAATTTGATGACTATCATTACTATACAGCTCCAAGTAACTCAATAGACCCCCAAGTAGGATAAACTCAAAAAAAAAGTATACATACCAGTGGCCAACAAACATATGAAAAAATACTTAACATCACTAATCAGCATAGAAATGCAGATTAAAACCACAATGAGATACCATCTTACACAAATCAGAATGGCAACTATGTAAAAAGTTAAAAAAGCACCAAAAATTGGTGAAACTGTAAAGAAAAAGAAATACTGTAGACTGTTAGTGGAAATACAAACTACTCCATCTACTGTGGAAAGCAGTTTAGAGATTTCTCAAAGAACTTAGAACTACTGTTCAACTTAGCAATACCACTGCTGGGTACATACTCAAAAGAAAATAATTCATTCAGTCAAGAAGACACATGCATCCTCATGTTCATTGCAGTGCTATTCACAATAGCAAATACATAAAATCAACCTAGGTACCCATGAACAGTGGATTGGATAAAAAAGAAATTTGGTACATATACACCATGGAATACTATGCAGCTATAAAAAATAATGAAATCACATTTTTTTGCAGCAACGTGGATGAAGCTGGAGGACCTTATCTTAACTGAGCTACTGCAAGAACAGAAAACTAAATACCATGTTCTAACTTATAGCTGTGAGCAAAACATTCAATACACATGAAAGTAAAGATGGGATGGGAATAATAGAGACTGGAGACCAGTAGATGAAGGAGGAGAACAGGGAACTGGGCAGAAGAACCACCTGTTGAGAACTGTGTTTGCTGCCTGTGTAAAGGGATGAGTGGGATGAACCACAAGCCTCAGTGTCACACAATTTACCTATGCAACAAACACATACGTGCACCCTTTAATCTATAATAAAAGTTGAAATTATATTAAAAAAAATATGTACAGAGAATAATGGCGGTTACCAGAGGCTAGAGGATAGAGAGATTTAGGAAAATAAAGATGCACAACATTTCAATTAGATAGAAGGAAAGCAGCTTAGAGATTCCTCAAAAGAACTTAAAATAGAACTACCATTCAACTCAGCAATCCCACTTCTGGGTACATACTCAAAGGAAAATAACTCGTCCAATCATAGACCTCCAAGTAGGATAAACTTAACAAAAAGAAAAAAAAAAGAAAAAAGAATACATACAATGGCCAGCAATAGGAGATCCAGTGTACATCATGGTGATTATATTAAATACCAACCTATTGTATACTTGAATATTGCTAAGAGGGTAGATTTTAAGTGCTCTCATCACAAAAATTTTAAGTATGCAAGACACTGTGTTAATAAGTTTGATTTAGTTGTTTCACAATGTATACAATTATCAAAGCATCATATTCTATACTAGAAATAAACATATATTTTTATTTGTCAATAACTAAATGGGCATTTAAGGCAAATGTCATATTTAAGTGGCATGCCAAATGAAAAGTGAAAGTAATGTTGCTTATCTATATCTAGATATTCTAGGAATTTGTCCTTTACCTGTAAATTTAAAATCAGAGGCTCTGTAGGAAAATTCCATTCAATTTTTGGTATTGGTAATTTTAGCTGTCTATATTTTTCTTTATCAGTAGCTTATTATCTTATGAATCTCTTATGTTGTGTATGATTTGTTTTGAAAATCCCTTATATTTTAACTTAATAATTTTCATTTTTGTGCCAAGTCTAGAATCTTGATTTGTATATAGATCTGTTTATTTTATGTCAAGTCTAAATATACACTCAGGACATCCATTGTATGTCACAGTGACTATAGTTAAAAACAACATACTGCATATGCTTATTTATGTTTATTATTTGATTACTTAAATAATATTTCAATATTCATATATTTTATTTATCATTTTAAACACTTTAATTATTGCTAACATTTCAACTCCTAACTGAATCATATTAAATACATTATTATTTTATCCGCTAACTCCCATATTTACATCAACTGCAGGTCTGCTTGTATTATTTTTATTGTATTGTTTTTCTGTAATATCATTTATGTCTCTTAGTATGCCCAGTATGTGTTTATTAATTGGATGTTAGAAGGTATATTTTTCCCCATTTAAATTTAAACTTAAATTTAATTTAATTTTAAGTTCATGTGCAGGATATGCAGGTTTGTTCCATAGGTAAACGTGTGACATGGTGATTTCTGCATTTATCAACCCACTACTTATATATTAGGCCCAGAATGTATTAGCTATTTTCCTAGATGCCCTCCCTCCTGCTGCCTCCCGACAACAGGCCTCAATATGTGTTGTTCCCCTCCCTGTATCTATGTGTTCACATTGTTCGACTTCCAATTATAGGTGAGAACATGCCCTGTTTGGCTTTCTGTTCCTGCATTAGTTTGCTGAGGATGATGGCTTCTAGCTCCACCCATGTCCCTGTCAAGGACATGATCTTGTTCCTTTTTATGGCTGCATAGTATTCCATGGTGCTCCAATGAACGTATAAAAAAAGCTCAACATCACTGATCATTAGAGAAATGCAAATCAAAACCAAAATAAGATACCATCTGATGCCAGTTAGAATGACGATTATTAAAAAGTCAAGAAACAACAGATGCTGGCAAGGTTGTGGAGAAATAGGAACACTTTTATACTGTTGGTGGGATTAAAAATTAGTTCAACCATTGTGGAAGATAGTGTGATGATTCCTCAAATACCTAGAACCAGAAATAGTGTTTGACCCAGCAATCCCATTACTAAGTATATACCCGAAGGAATATAAATCATTGTATTATAAAGATACATGCATGCCTGTGTTCATTGCAGTAGTATTCACAATAGCAAAGGCATGGAATCAACTCAGATGCCCACTAGTGGTAGACTGGATGAAGAAAATGTGCCTCATTTTTCTTCTGTTATGCAGACAGACTCAGGACTGATTATCTTGATCCAACTAGGGATAGAATTCATTCAAACATAGATTATAACTCTGGGAAGTTTCTGTCAACTCCATTTTGTCTATGTTCCTAGGGCATAGCTCTCATGGTCTTCACTAAGCTGTTTATATATTTATTGTCTACATCTTCCCACCCCTGGCTAGTCCTGAATTCTAACACTTGTTTCCTCAGAACAGCTAGATCACTGGCAGCCTACTATTTGCTGTAATTATCTGTAGCTCCCTACATAGTTGCTTCTCCTTCTATCCCATGAAACGTCATAATTAACCACACCCCTGTGGGGACAACCAGCCAAAGCAGGTTATTATTCATTACTTTTTATCAGGCTCTGGTCCTTCCTAGGGTCAATTTTGTCCATTTCTATCTTTGGTCAATTTCTGTCTTCATTAGGCCACAAAATAGTTTGCTAGCTAACTTGTTCCCTCTTCAGCTCTCTTCCAGGACAAAACATTAATTCTCAGCCTTTTATATTGTGTCATCATTTGGCAAATGCCAACAGAGAAACTAAAATTTCAAAACCTGAGCGTTACCACAAAGGAACTACAATCAGTGAGAAAAGTTTAATCCCTAAAAGATACATACTGTTTATTCCTTTTAATAACACTTTCAAAATAACAAAATTTTTATGAAAGTTAATTGTTGCCATCGGTGAAAGATGTTGGAGGATAAGTATGGCAATAGAAGAAAAGAAAGAGGGAGACTATTAGTGGAATTTCTTTGTATATGGATTGTGGTGGTGGTGTATATGTTCATGTAACCAAATTACATAGGACTATACATACATATTTGTGTGTACAAATGATTACATGTGAATTTATGAAGTCTGACCAAACTCTATGTATTCTGCTAGTGGGAATTTTCTGGTTATATTGTTTTATAATTATGCAGATATTACCATTTGGAGAATCTGGGTGAAAAATACATATTACATCTCTATATTTTTTGCAACTTCTTGTGAATCTATATTTACTTCAAAATTTAAAGTTTTTTAAAAGTAGCATCCTCATCTCTCATATTTTTAAAAGTCTTTGCTGATTATTTTCCATATAAATACTCTTTAAATTACATTTACATATAGAAGTCATTTTTGTTGAATTTAATTATTTTCATCTTTCTACCAAAGTTCACAACATCATTTAATGTTGAATAAATAGGATGCTATATTGTTAATATTTGTGTCTTTTAAAGTATCATTATTGTATTAGCTGGATCCTCTGTGAATCTATTTCTATTTTGTCTGTCAATCTATCTATTTATCTATCTATCTCATGTATCACCCATCAACTAGTTATCTATCTAGTAGCTAGTTTTCAATAATTTTGTAAAATGTGGAGATTATTGAATGACAGTGACTTTCTCCAGAGCTTACAATTATAGTATGGGCAGTATCATCTCTTGGGGTATGAACAAAATCCCTTAGATATTAGAGTGGTTTGTGGTTCTTGAAAGTTCACAATTACCCAATGAAATATTATTCTTTTTAGGTATGAATTTCATGAGAAGATTGTCATTAGCAAAAGAATATTTAAAATGCTTCTTGGCATGATGATAATGAAGAAAAAATTGAGAATCACTGCTCTAGAGAAGAGCTATATTTGCTATTGTCGGGCAGCTAACAAGAGCAGGGCTCTCCAAATGTGGTCTGGCAACCCATGGGGAAGCAGATATCTGTCAAGAGGGCCACTGGCCTCAAATGATTGTCACAATAATACCAAGATGGATTTTGACATTTTGCACTCATTTTCTCATGAGTGTACAGTGGCATTTTCATTAAACTACATGAAATGTGATTTCACAACGTGTCAAATGCAGGAGAAAATACAGTCTAGCAGTGAACTATTACACCAGACTTTAAAGATACTTCATTCAATCAATGTAAAACAATGCAATACCTCTGACTTATGCTTTTTGAAAATATTTTTCCTAATAAAGTATGTTATTTATGTTAATATGTGGTGGGTTTCTCGTTGTTATGTGTAAATAATTATCTTTTAAAAATTCGGTTTTAGTTCCTAATATAAATGTTGATAGATATCTATCAAATAAGAAAAACTCTTTGGTGTACTAAAGAATGTTTAGGAGAATAAAAGATATTCTTCTGTTGAGGGGCAAACACTAGGTTAATGATGGCTTGATGACTTTGACGCACTAATAACATACTCATCTATTTTGAGAGTCACTGAGATAGCTACAGTAGCAATTCCAGACCAACTATAGCCAGTCAGAAATTCTATTCTCATGAAACATTTTTTTTTTGTCCTAGGAAAAATGCTCTATTTCAGGTTCACATTCACTCCTAGGGTATTACCTATCAGAGTTTCAACTGCAAGTTGAGGAAGTGTGGCATGGCTCTACCTCTTTGGTGGATCCTGATCTCCTGTTTTGCCCTCGTGGATCTACTGAAGTAACTGTTTACGCCTCAGAATCTTACTGCTTTTGAATTGGGAAAGAAGCAATTCTAAAATGGTGATCTCATCTGATATGGTTTGGCTGTGTCTCCAACCAAATCTCATTTTGGATTGTAGCTCCCATCATTTCTGCATGTTGTGCGAGGGGTCTGGTGGGAGATAATTGAGTCATAGGGCGGTTTCCTCCTTAGCAGTCTCATGGTGTGAATAAGTTTCATGAAAGCTGATAGATTTATAAGAGGTTTCCCCTTTCGCTCGGTTCTCATTCCCTCTTTGCACGCTGCCCTGGAAGACGTGACTTTTTTCTCTTCCTTCCACCGTGAATATAAGGCTTCCCCAGCCATGTGGAACTATGAGTTAATTAAACCTCTTTCCTTTATAAACATGTCTTTATTAGCAGTATAAGAAGAGACTAATACATCATCTATCTAGGACCCTCTTCTGTTTGAAATCTTAGTCCCATGTTTTGTTCAGTTTGAATTATAAATGATATAGTTTCAAAGTAAGAAATATCTGAGTTTGAATTATAAGTGATATGGTTTCAAAACAGGAAACATCTGCCTTTACATTTCAAAATAACACATTTTACTTAAACAATATAATTAAAATAGTAATACTAATTAAAAGACATTTCATAATATTTTTACTCAGAAAAAGTATTACTCCATGGAAAATTTGGTTTTCTATTGGAAAAAGCTATAATGTGAACCAGAAATAATATGAACCAGAAAATACACAATAAATATATTTAATAAGTTTCTAGCCATTGTTCTAAAACTTTTGCTGTAATTTATCCTATAACTTTCTCAAAGCTATTGTTATTTGTCCTTACAGATTAAAAAATATATATTGAAACACCTGAGAAACTCTTAAGTATTTCTCTCTTTTTGTCCTCCCTCTTCTCCCTGAATAGACTCTCTGCTCAAGGTATACTATTCTTAAATAATAAATGCCTATCTAACTCTTGGTCTGTCTCTCATTTAAAAAGCAAGAGAGCTATTTTCTCTTGAGCAGCTGGTTCAGTGAAAAAGCACTTACGTATAAATGCACACAATTTCTTAATGCTAGCAAATTTCCCTTGAAGAGATAAACACATAGGTAAATGATGGTTTGATGGCTTTGATGCATTTAATAATTCACTCACCTGGTAACACTTTACTGGTGCTAGATTCAAGTCTTGGATATTGCAATTCTGTAATCATATTAAGATACAGTTTATTAGAATGAAATAATACCTATTATTTTTCTCACACCACACATGCAACTAAGTAAGCTTTATCAAATGAAGTTCAATAATCTTTTCTTAATAACATACACAAAGGCATATTCCAGCAACACCTGAGGGGTGCTTTCCCAATATAATAAGGAAAGTACAATATAGACATCTGCATTTTAAATATTTCAAAAGCGAATAAGAAAGAAATTACTCATAAGCAGGTGGAGAAAAGTAGATAAGAAAAGGATGGCTTGACTTGTTAAACTCTTCTCCATCCTTAATTTCTCCACCCTACGATTGTGAAAAGGAGAGAGAATTCTGAAGACTGAGGGAATATTACGTGAAGGGCAGCAACAAATTTAGAGGTTCAAAAAATAGATAAATATTTATTTTTACTTTTTTCTGAATATTTCTTTTATTATTATTATTATTACTAGACTTTAAGTTCTGGGGGAGAGGTGCAGATCTTGCAGGATTGTTACATAGGTATACACATGCCATGGTGGTTTGCTCCCTCCATCCCCCTGTCATCTACATTGGGTATTTCTCCTAATGTTATCCCTCCCCAATCTCCTCACCCCCTGCTATCCCTCCCCTAGACCCCACCCCCAAACAGACCCCCATGTGTGATATTCAACTCCCTATGTCCATGTGTTCTCATTGTTCAACACCCACTTATGAGTGAGAACATGCAGTGTTTGGTTTTCTGTTCTTGTGTCAGTTTGCTCAGAATGATGGTTTCCAGCTTCACCCATGTCCCTGCAAAGGATGAACTCATCTTTTTTAGGCTGCATAGTATTCCATGGTGTATATTTGCCACATTTTCTTTATCCAGTCTATCACTGGTGGGCATTTGGGTTGGTTCCAAGTCTTTGGTATTGTAAACAGTGCCTCAATGAACATACGTGTGCATGTGTCAAATGTTTATTTTTAATAACTATTAAATATATGTAAGCTATATATTGTTAAAGATGATTTTTATAATCAACAAAATTCATCTTGAATAAGTATGCATAAACATATTTTTAATTGAGTGAATACATTTTAAAAGGAATAACACAGATATACAACATATTAAAAATATACTTCATGCTGGGATATAATTATTTCATATATATATATATATATATGTATTTTACTTTTAAGTTCCAGTGCAGAATGTGCAGGTTTGTTACAAAGGTATATGTGTGCCATAGTGGTTTGCTGCACTTATTGACCTGTCCTATAAATTCCCTCCACTTGGCCCCTGTCCCCAACAGGCCCCTCCTGTTGTTACCCTCCCTGTGTCCATGTGTTCTCATTGTTCAACTCCCATTACAAGTGAGAACATGTGTTGTTTGGTTTTCTCTTCCTGTGTTAGTTTGCAGAGGATGATGGCTTCCACCTTCATCCATATTCCTGCTAAGGATATAATCTCATTCGTTTTTATGGCTGCATAGTATTCCATGGTGTATATGTACCAGACTTTCTTTATCCAATCTGTCATTGATGGACATTTGGGTTGGTTCCATGTCTTTGCTATTGTAAATAGTGCTGCAATAAACATACATGTGCATATGCCTTTATAGTAGAATGATTTTTATTCTTTTGGGTATGTACCCAGTAATGGGATTGCTAAGTCAAATGGTATTTCTTGTTCTAGATCCTTGAGGAATCGTCAAACTGTCTTTCACAATGGATCAGCTGGTAAACATTCCCACTAATAGTGTAAAAGTGTTCCTATGTCTCCACAGCCTTGCCAGCATCTATTGTTTCTTGACTTTTTAATAATCAACATTCTGACTGGCATGAAATTTTATCTAATTTTGGTTTTGATTTGCATTTCTCTAATGATCAGTGACGTTGAGCTTTTCTTTTTCTTAATATGTTTCTTGGCCACAAAAATATCTTCTTTTGAGAAGTGTATGTTCATATCCTTTGCCCACTTTTTGATGGAGTTGTTTCTTGTAAATTTGTTTAAGTTCCTTGTAGATTCTGGATATTAGACCTTGGTTGGTTGGGTAGATTGCAAAACAGTTCTCCCATTCTGTAGGTTGCCTGTTCACTTTGATGATAGTTTCTTTTGCTTTGCAGAAGCTCTTTGTTAGATCTCATTTGTTAATTCTGTCTTTTGTTGCAATTGCTTTTGGCATTTTTGTAATGAATTCTTTGGCCATGCCTATGTCCTGAATAGTATTACCTGGCTTTTCTTCTAGGGTTTTGATGGTTTTGGGTTTTACATTTAAGTCTTTAATCCATCTTGAGTTAATTTTTGTATAATGTATAAGGAAGGGATTCAGTTTCAGTTTTCTGCCTATGGCTAACTGGTTTTCTCAGGACCATTTATTGAGTAAGAAATCCTTTCCCCATTGTTTGTCAGGTTTGTTGAAAATCAGACGGTTGTAGATGTATGGTGCCATTTCTGAGTCTCTGTTCTATTTCACTGGTCTGTATATCTGTTTTTGTACCAGTGCCATGCTGTTTTGGTTACTGTAGACTTGTAGCATAGTTTGCAATCATGTCAATGGTAGTTTGATGTGAATAACACTAAACCTATAAATCACTTAGGGCAGTATGGCCATTTTGATAATATTGATTCCTCTTATCCATGAGGATGGAATGTTTTTCCTTCTGTTTATGTCCTCTCTTATTTCCTTGAACAGCTGTTTGTAGTTCTTTTTAAAGAGGTCCTTAACATCTTTTGTTAGCTGTATTCCTAGGTATTTTATTCTCTTTGTAGCAATTGTGAATGGGGGTTCATTCATGAGTTGACTCTGTGTTTGTCTATTGTCAGTGTAAAGGAATGCTAGTGATTTTTGCACATTGATTTTGTATCTTTGGACTTTGCTGAAGTTGCTCATCAGCTTAAGGAGTTTTGGGGCTGAAACGATGGGGTATTCTAAATATGGAATCATGTCATCCGCAAAGAGAGACAATTTGATTTCCTCTCTTTCCATTTGAATACCCTTTATTTTTCTCTCTTGCCTGATTGCCCTGATCAGAACTTCCAATACTTTGCTTAACAGCAGTGGTGAGAGAGGGCATCCTTCTCTTGCACTGGTGTTCAAAGGGAATGCTTCCAGCTTTTGCCATTTCAATAGGATGGTGGTTGTGAGTTTGTCATAAATAGCTCTTATTATTTTGAGATATGTTCCATCAATACATAGTTTATTTAGAGTTTTTAACGTGAAGTGATGTTGAATTTTATCAAAGTTTCTTTCTGCATCTATTGAGATAATCTTATGGTTTTTGCCTTTGGTTTTGCTTATGGAATGGATTACATTTGTTGATTTGCATATGTTGAACCAAACTTGCATCCCAGGGATGAAGCCAACTTGATTGTGGTGGATAAGTGTTTTGATGTGCTGTTGTATTTGGTTTGCTAGTATTTTATTGAGGATTTTGGCAATGATGTTCATCAGAGATATTGGTCTGAAGTATGCTTTCTTTAATTATGTTTCTGCCAGGTTTTGGAATCAGGAGGATGCTGGCTTTATAAAATGAGTTGGGGAGGAATACCTCCTTTTCAATTGTTTGAAATAGTTTCAGACGTAATGGTACTAGCTCCTCTTTCTACCTCTGGTAGTATTTGGCTATGAGTCTATCTGGTCTTGGGCTTTTTTTTTTTTTTTTTTTTTTGGTTAGTAGGCAGTTAATTACTGCCTCAATTTCAGAGCTTGTATTGGTCATTGTGGGAATTTAACTACGTCCTGTTTTAGTTTTGGAAGGTTGTATGCATCCAGGAATTTATCCATTACTTCTAGATTTTCTAGCTTATGTGTTTAGGGGTGTTTATAGTATTCTCTGATGGTAGTTTGTATTTCTGTGCTGTCAGTTGTGATATCCCCTTTATAATTTATTATTGTGTCTATTCTTCTTTCTTTTCTTCTTTATTATTCTTCGAGCAGTCTATTTTGTTATTTTTTCAAAAAATCAGCTCCTGGATTCATTGATTTTTTTGGAAAGTCTTCATGTCTCTGTCTCCTTCCATTCTGTTCTGATTTTAGTTATTTCTTGTCTTCTGCTAGCTTTGGATTACTTTTCTCTTACTTCTCTGGCTCTTTTACTTGTGATGTTTGGGTGTCTGAGATTATTCTGTCTTTCTGATGTGAGCATTTTAGTGCTATAAATTTCCCTCTTAACACTGCTTTAGTTGTATCCCAGTGATTCTGGTACATTGTCTCTTTCTTCTCATTGGTTTCAAAGAACTTCTTTATTTCTGCCTTAATTTCTTTATTTACTCAGGAGTCATTCAGGAGCAGCTTGTTCAATTTCCATGTAATTTTGTGTTCTTGACTCTATCTAATTTTCCAATTTGTGTTTTTTAATTGGGGCATTTAGCCCATTTACATATAAGGTTAGAATTGTTATGTGTGAATTAGATTCTGTCTTCATGATGCCATCTAGTTATTTTGCACACTTGTTGATGTAGTTGCTTCATAGTGTCATTGGTCTTTATATTTTGGTGTGTTTTTGCAGTGGCTGGTACCGCTTTTTTTCTTTCCGTTTTTAGTGCTTCTTTTAAGAGCTCTTGCAAGGCAGGCCTGGTGGTGATGAAATCCCTCAGCATTTGCTTGATTAGAAAATACTTTATTTCTCTTTTGCTTATGAAGCTTATTTTGGCTGGATATGAAATTCTGGGTTGAAGATTCTTTTCTCTAAGAATGCTGAATATTGACCCCCTCACTCTCTTCTGGCTTGTAAGATTTCTGCTGAGAGGTCCAATGTTAGTCTGATGGGCTTCACTTTGTAGGTGATCTAGCCTTTCTCTCTGGCTGCCCTTAACAATTTTTTCCTTAATTTCGACTTTGGAGAATCTGACGATTATGTGTCTTGGTGTTGATTTTCTTGTGGAATATCGTAGTGGGGTTCTCTGTATTTCCTGAATTTGAATGTTGGCCTATCTTGCTAGAATGGGGAAGTTCTCCTGAATTACATCCTGAAGTGTGTTTTCCAGCTTGTTTCCATTATCCCTGTCTCCTTCATGTAATGCAATCAATCATAGGATCAGTCTTTTTACCATAGTCCTCTATTTCTTGGAGGCTTTGTTCATTCCTTTTCATTCTTTTCTCGAATCTTGTCTGCATGCCTTATTTCAGCAAAGTGGTCTTCAAACTCTGATATCTTGTCTTCTGCTTGTTTGATTTGGCTATGGACATATGCGTATGTTTCGTGAAGTTCTTGTGGTGTGTTTTTCAGCTCCATCAGGTCATTTATGTTCCTCTCTAAACTGGTTATTCTAGTTAGCAGCTCCTCTAACCTTTTGTCAAGGTTCAAGGTTCTTAGCTTTTTTGCATTGGGTTCGAACAGGCTCCTTTAACTCAGTAGAGTTTGTTTTTCCCCATCTTCTGAAGCCTACTTCTGTCAGTTCATCCATCTCATCCTTTGTCCAGTTCTGTGCCCTTTCTGTAGAAGTGTTGCAATCATTTGGAGGAGAAAAGGCACTCTGGTATTTTGAGTTTTCAGCATTTCTTCATTGATTCTTTCTCATCTTCATCAGTTGTTTAGTTTTAATCTTTGAGGCTGCTGAGTCTTGGATGGGTTTTTGTGGGGATTTTCTGTTGTTGTTGATGCTGTTGTTGTTGCTTTCTGTTTGTTTTTCTTTCAGTGGTTAGGTCCCTCTTCTGTAGGGCTACTGTGGTTTGCTGAGGGTTCACTTCAGGCCCTATTTATCTGGTTAGTTCTCATGCCTAGAGCTGTCACTCAAGGAGGCTAGAGAACAGCAAAGATGGGTGCCTGCTTCTTCCTCTGGAATCTCTGACTTCAAGGGGTACCAACACGAGGCCAGTGGCATCACTCCTGCATAGGGTGTTTGACAACCCCTGTGGGTCTCACCCAGTTTAGTGGCATGAAGAACAGGACTCATTTAATGAACCACTTTGACTGTCATTTGGTGAGGAGTGTGCTTCACTGGAGGGAAACCCACTTGCCTAGCCTAGATTCCTCAGAACTACCTGTAGGAAAGGCTAAGTCTGCCACCCTTCTCCCTTGGGGCTCAGGCCCAGGGAAATCAGAGTTCTGTCTCCAAACTCCTGGCTGGAGTTGTTGGAATTCCTGCAGGGAGGCCCTACCCAGTGAGGAGGGATGGGTCAGGGTCAGGCCTGAAGAAGTCCTCTGACTGTAGTCTGCCACAGCTGGTGTGTTGGGCTATGGAGGACACCTCTTGGGACCAAGCTGTCTGGACTCCCTGGCTCCAGCAGGAGAAAAGATCTGCCTGGAGCTATAGTGATGGCTGCTGTCCTTCCCCTGCCCAGGGAACTTACCATGTTAGGGAGCTGTCAGTCCCAGTACTTGCTGCTGCCCCTCCCTCAAAGAGCTGGAAAGGCTTAAATAGCAGGCAGCCACAGCTGTGGTGCTGATCATCCCTTTCCCGGAACTTGGAAAGCTTAAGCAGATTATAGTGGAGAGGCTGTTGAGAATCTGGATGGCTGGCAAGTTGGGACCCTCTGCAGTGGTGGCATGGGTTCACAAGTGGGATCTTCTGATCCATGGGTTGTACAGTTCTGTGAAAAAAGCACGGCTTCCCAGCTGGGTAGCAGGCTCACTCATCACCTCTCTTGGCTGGGGAGTGGAAACTCCTATACCCCATGTTGCTTTTAGGTGGGCTGCTACACTACACTCCTCTTCCTTCCTCTCCATGGGTCACAATACTGCTTAGTCAGTTTGAAGAGGGAACCTGGATACCTCAGTTGCCAGTGCAGGATTCACACACCATTATGGTTCATTTTAATGGGAGCCTCTGATCCCTGCTGCTTCTAATTGGCCATTTTGGCCCCTCCCCATGCCCTTGCTGAGGTATAATTACTTTTAGTTATTTTTCCTTCATTTTAAGGCCTGGAAATTTAAACTATTTGTATTTAGTTTATAATTAAAATAGTTTGTGACAATTAAACTTATATGATGTTTTGGCTCTTCCCATGTTAATCATAGTTTAAATATCGTATGACAACTTTTTCTTTTTAATACAAGCCTTTTTAGCTAAATTAAATATATTCAGAATATTTCATTTTGTATTTATCCATTGTATAGTTCTAGAAATTAAGGGAAGAAGAACCTAAAAATTTTGTCTAGGACCTCACATTTCTTAGATACTAATGTGCTAAATAAATTTATAGAGAATAATTAATTATAATGTAAGTGTAAAAAATATTAGTAAAAATACTATAAATAACAGTTAAAGTTTAGACATTTTTCTATTAGAATATTTTAAAATACAACTTAGATTTTAATGTATCTTATATTTTTACAAAATTTATGTTTATACTCTAAGGTATGCTAAGACTAGTGTTACAATTTACTAATTTTTTTCTCACATGTCCTTTTTAAACAATCATATTCTACTTACCTAATGCATATTCAAACAGATTATACTATACCTTTTGAGTGATTCATATAACTAGTACTATTTTTTTGTTTGATTGTTCCTACTTTATTTTTACTATCAATGCACTTTCAAACCTCCTTGATATTGTCATTCAGAAGGTTGACTTCTATGCGTAGCTTCAACTGAGGTGCCTAATGTGGCTTTTCTAAGCCAATGTGATATAGGAGTAGAGAAAAGCAAAGTACATGCTACCTCGGTTCCTGTCCTTGACAGGCCATGGTTTGCTAGTGGCTGCTGGCTAAATCTTATGCCATAATGACTATTTTTTACTCTCTACTGTAGCTTCTGCTCTAGCATAATGTGGAAGACTTCATTCTACATTTATCCTTCAGTTAAGGGTAATACACTTTTTCCTTATATCAGTCTTCTTAATTCTATTTTTTAAACCTTCTCATATCTAGTATAGAATGCTTTCATTAAACTATCTTCAACTATCCCCTTTTTCAATGTGCCATCTGTTTCTTGCTGGGATGCTGACATGTTCAACTTATCCAATTTTGGAGAAACTTAAGTTTAAGATGTACAGTAATATGGTAGCATCTAATGTTGTCTTAGATCAGCTGGCAATTTAGAAATACATCAATAAAACTTTGAAAATGATTAATGACATATATATTGAAGTCTTGAAACTATGAGCATATTAATGAAATTCTATTCAGGGAATTAAAATGAAAATAAAATACGTTAGAGGGTTCCAATAAAATAATGTGTATGTGTCTTGGTTTTAGAAACACAGGTGAATGATACAATAGAATTTCTGTAAAGATAGTGACTACCCAAAAGTTTTTTTTTCTTATATCTGATTCCATTTGCAAATCATAGTAACATGGTACCATTTTATTTATTTTAATTTTATTTTATTGTGTCAAGAACACTTACCATGAGGTCTACCCTCTTAATAAATTTTAAAGTCTACAATGATGTACCTGTTGACTACAGGTACAGTGTTGTAGGGCAGATCTCTAGAACTCATTCATCTTGCTTAATTTAAAATTTATGGTCTTTGATTATAGTTCTCCATTTCCTCATCCACCCACCCCCGGGCAACCAACATCCCACCCTCTGATTCTATGAATTTGGCTATTTTGGATACTTATTTATTTAAGTGGAATTGTGTAGCATTTGTCCTTCTGTGACTGGGTTATTTCACATTATTTCGTAAGGTCCTCAAAGTTCATCCATGTTGTCCCATATGGCAAAATTTTCTTCTTCTAAAAGGTGAAAAATATTCTGTCATATATGCATATACCACATTTCTTATTTTTTTACATATGGTAAGATGTTTAGGTTGTTTTTATATCTGAGTTATTGTCAACAGTCCTGAGGTTTTGTCATATGTAACTTTTATTTTGATGAGGTGCATTCCTTATATGATTTGTAGTTGAGGGTTTCTTATCCCAAAAGTGTTTTGAGTTTTCTCAAATACCTTTTCTGCATCTGTTTAGATGACCATTTGGTTCTGTCAATGTGGTACATTACATTCATAGATTTGCATACATTGAACCATTTTTTCATTCCAGCATTAAATCCCATTTAATCATGATATGACCCTTTTAATGTGCTGCTAAATTCAGATTGCTAGTATTTGCTTGAGAATTTTAACACGTATGTTTGTCAGGAAAATTGGTCTCTAATTTTCTTTTCTTCTAGTGTCTTAGTCAAGCTTTGGTATCAGGGAAATGAAGACCTCATAAAATGAGTATGGAAACATTTCTTCTTAAATATTTTTGAAAAGTTTGAGAAGGATTTTCATTCTTTCTTCTTTAAAGGTTTCATAGAATTTAACCATGAAACTGTTAGGTCCTACACTTTACTTTGATGTAGGATTTTTATTATTGATTCACTCTCCCTACTTGTTGCTGTGTCAAGATTTTCTTCATTATTCAGGTTGCATGTTTCTACGAACTTATCCAATTCTTTTAAGTTATCCAATTTGGTGGCCTATAATTGTTTCCAGTAGTCTCTTATTTTTGCATTTTTGTGGTGATATGGTATGGCTGTGTTCCCACCCAAATCTCATCTTTAATTTTCACATGTGGGAAGGGCCTGGTAATAGAATCATGGGAGCAAGTCTTTCCCCTGCTGTTCTCAATATAGTGAATAACTCTCACAAGATATGATGGTTTTATAAAGAGAAGTTTCCCTGCATGAGTTATCTCTTTCTTTTTGCTTGCAGCCATCCATGTTAGATCTGACTTGTTCCTCCTTGCCTTCCACCACGATTGTGAGGCCTCGCAGCAATGTGGAAACATAAGTCTATTTAACCTCTTTTTTCTTCCCAGTCTCAGGTCTATGTCTTTATCAGCAGCATGAAAATGGACTAATACATGTGGTGTCAGGCATACTGTTTCCTCTTTATTCTCTAATTTTATTTATTTGAGACGTCTTTTTTTTTATTAGTCTAGCTAAACTTTTGTCAATTTTCTTTATCTTTTTAAATAACTATTTCTTTATTTATTTGATTCTTTCTATTCTTTTTCTAGTCTCTACTCCATTTATTATCTAGTCACTATTTCCTTGTTTTTTCTAGACTCTACATGTTTATTGCTGCTCTGATCATTGTTAATTTTTTTCTTCTACTAACATTGGGCGTTGTTTATTCTTCTTTCTCTAGTTTCTTGAGACATAATGGTAAGTTATATACTTGAGATGTTTCTCTTTTTTAATGTTAGTGTGTATCACTATAAAGTTCACTTGGAAAAATGGAAAAAAATGGAGAGCCGGAAATAAACCCACACATGTGTGATTAATAATTAATTTTTAACAAATGAACCAGGAATACACAATGGGGAAGTGTTAGACCCCAATAAATAGGTTGGCAAAACTGGATATCCACATGCAAAAAAAAAAAAATGAACTCAAACCCTTCTCTTACACCATATATGAAAACCAATATAAAATAGATTAAAGACTTAAATATAAAACCTGAAACCATAATACTCCTAGAAGAAAATGTAGGTGATAATCTCCTTGACATTGGCTTCTGCATTGATATTTTAGATTTGATCTCAAAAAATACAGGCAATAAAACAAAAATCAACAAAATGAACAGACAACGTGTGAAATGGGAAAAATATTGTAAACCATATGTCCAGTAAATAATTTAATATCTGAAATTAAACAGGGCCAAAAAATCTTAATAGGCATTGTCCCAAAGACATACACATGCCCATCAGGTATATAAAATAATACTCAACTTTACAAATCATCAGGGAAATGCAAACTAAAACCACAGTGAAATACTACCTAGCACCTGTTAGAATGGCTATTTTGCAAAACTTAAAAGATAAGTGTTGCTAAGAATGGAAAGAAAAGGAAAGTCTTTTACAGGCCAACTGTACAGTGATATTGCCACGATGGAAAACAGTATGGGTATTCCCCAAAAGGTTAAAAATAGATTTTCCATATGATATAGCAATCTTACTTTTAGGTGCATATGCAAAGCAAAATTAAACCACATCTTGTAGGGACATCTGAATTCCTGTGGGAGCATTATTCAAATAGCCAAGATATAGAAACAACCTAAATATCTATCAACAGATGAATAGATAAAGTAAATATTGGTATTCTTCAACTATGAAATATCATTGAGCCATAAAAAGATGAAAACCCCGCCATTTGCAAGCACATGGCTGAAACTTGAGGAGATTATATTAAGTGAAATAAGTCAGAAAGACAAATATTGCATGATCTCACTTATGTGGAATATTAAAGAAAAAGCTGAACTCATAATAAAGAAGAATAGAATGACAGTTACCAGAGATGGAGGGCTTGGGGCGAAGCAAAGATGTTGGACAAAAGGTACAAATCTTCAGCATAAGATAAATATGTACTGGAGACCTAATGTCAGCCTGATGATTATAGTTAATAATAACATATTGCATATTTGTAATTTGTTAAGAGTAGATCTTAAGTATTCTCATTGCCCACACAAAAAAGGTCGCTATGTGAGATGATGGGTATGTTTATTAGGTTACGGTAATCACTGAACAATGTATTCGTGTATCAAAATAGCAAGTCATATGCCCCAAATGTATGCAATTGTGATCTGATTTCCTAAGAAAATGGTAAAATTATATAATTGTGTAAAAGTTAGTAATAGAAAAAAATAGTTATGCTTGGTACATTCTTTCCTAAAGGCTTTAGTGTATAGCTTTCAAAGATTTGTAAGTTTTGTTTTTGTTTTTTAATAGTTAATAAGAAAAAAGTGGAAGTAGATTTCTCAAGTTAATTTCAAGAAAAGTAATTTGTTTATACCTGAAGTGCAATATATTTGATTATCCAACTTGTAAACACAATTTTAAAATATATTACTATTGAAAGTAAAAGTAAAAAAAGCCTCTATTCTAAAGTCTAATTTTAAATTAAAATTTAGTCAAAATAGTTTTGATTATATTTTTTCTAACTGTTCTGAGTAAAGTATATGAGAATGATGCAAATGGGAAAAAACACATAAACATCCTGAGTAATCTCAAACACAGGGAGCACAGGAAAACAAACCATGCATTTAAAATATTCAGAATGCTTTGCAGTGTTTACTTATCCTAGGAGCTTCAGCTCTTCAAATCTAATGATGAAGCAGGTGACCAACTACCAGGAACACTAATCTTTAATCAACCTGTATTTGAAGCATGAAATTCTCACCCCAGAAAGATGATTAACTAATTTAATGGCTGTAGGATTGTCAAATAGGAAATGTGTATAGAAGAGTAATTTAGAATATTGCTGTCTGTTACTACTCTCACAATTTGAAGAGTAAAATGTCTCTTTATCTGGAACTTACATGATTATTTTTCTAACAAAATAATTTCCAAATAGGTCACATAGAAATGTCTCTTTTAATGTATTTTACAAAAGTAAAACTATAATGTCTCAAATGATTTTTTTTAAAGAAATTTAAACCATGGTGTAGGTCATTTAATAAGTATCATCTTGTAACTAATAAGATGAAACAAAGCTAAATAGGACCAATTAAGTATATGATTTAAATACGGATATGTGATGATTAAAAGAATAACCCAACTACCAGTAGAAGATTACTACATTAAGTACTATAACAAGTATAACACTGTTTCTTAAAAAAGTCCTTTATTATGTTTATTTAATATTTGTTTTAATGTCAAACACAAAGAGTTAGATCTTTAAATGAACAATTTGGGAGTTAAATCCATTGTTTCTGATTTTTATAGATTTTATGGTCTAGGAAATCTATACTGCCTGATTTGATCCAATTTAACTGTAAGATTTTCACACATGTGGTACTCTACTATCTCCCAGAAAAAATTATTATAATTGACTGAATGAAAGAAAATGAAAGTATTATTTCATATAAAAGTTTATTATGTGAAGGAAATTATTTACATCAGAAGCTAGAATCTATAAAAAGTTAGCATTTGAAAATAAATAAACACAAATTAAAATTTTTTTACATTATTATTAAAGGGATAAGTTGTAAACAACTATCCTTGAGACCAGACCCTTTTCTTCTGGAAATGAAGTATGATATAGAATTAATTTACTAATTTTGTGGCTTTATATTTTGGCATTTAATGCTTGGGTAATTTTTAAAGCATTGTGTAAACTGTGCAATAAATCTGGTCAACTTCAACTATTGAACTATTTGAATACATTATAATTAATGTCCTTAAAAATCTTCAATTTTTTGGAGGTGGTATTTTTTATTTGATATTGATAAAGGCATATTTTTAAAGAGTCTACTCTCCTTTTTGATTAATTATTGCTAATTAATACAATTCAAAGGTTTTATTTTGTTTTCATTAGATTCCCATTTCTTAACATCATTTATTATGCTATTTATATAGGTGCAAACAATTATATGACAAGATTAGAGTTCATGTATTAAAATATGAAAGTGATATTTCTGAGTTTCTTTGAAATGTTTTGACATACTGCCACTATCTATACTTCATACCTGTTAAAATATTAACATTTTCAACTCAAATTTTCAAGGCAATTTTCAAATAATTTTTTTGAGAGACAGGGTGTCACTCTGTTACCCAGGTTGGAGTGCAGTGGGGATCACAGCTCACTGCAGCCTTGACCTCCCTGGCTCACGCAACTCTTCCATCTCAGCCTCCTGAGTAGCTGGGACTAGCAGCATGCGCCCATACCTCGCTAATTTTTAATTTTTTTTTTGTAGAGATTAGGTTTTGCTATGTTGCCTAGGATATTTAGGTGATATTTTATGCTTTACACAAGAGAAGAAGAAAAATAATTAGGCCCTCAACAACTTCTAAATTAAAATGATTACCTTACACCGCTGAGAAGCAGATGAGAAATCTTTGGCAAAGGATAATTTATAGTATTGAATTGAAACTAGAAATGAGTCATGTTTCTGTAACTGTATGTACAAGAGGTAAAAACTAACATACTTTGCTTTATAAATTACTAATCAAAGTACGCAGCTTTGTAATATTAAACTATGTTGCTGAAATCCAATATTAATAACATTAGAAAAACTGAGTTGCTAGTACTATGTGTATTTGATCTAAAACTAACCTATTTTATTTGATTGTGGTGGACAAGTATACTATAACTAATCACATTTTTTTTCTTGCAATTGTGTTTAGATGTTTAATTTAATATTTATTATTGAATAGATTATTGAAATATTTATTTTACCTTTATATAAGTAGTTTTGTGTGTGTTTGTGTGTGTGTGAGAAGATAGAGTATTTGACCATGTATATAATAAATAGGGAATTGTATCTGATTATACTATTTCAAAGAAACCAGAATTTTTATAAGTGTTTACAGATTTTTTAAAAGGTATAAGAAGTAACTAAGGCTTAATGTTTCTATAAATAATTGCCTGAACGGAACATCTAGATTATGTTCTATTTTCTTTGCAGCAGGAACTCAAGAAAAAGTCTACAAATCCCCACTCAACATTGTAAAAAAAAATAGGGAATCACATATCAAGCTTTTAAAGATTTGGGAATCAATGAAGACCAACGTTTCTGAAGTTTCTGTAAGTTTCTAAATGTGTACTAAAAAATAAAGGAAGAAAAGAAACAGAGAGATTAACCTTTTCAATAAATATTTACATAAAATTTCAACTTTTAAGAGTTGACAATGAGAAAAGAAGACATCCTCAGCTGGCTTCTACTGCCTACTCTGGCTCTGAGGTTGTCAAAATGGAGATGCTTGTTGAGCACAAAAACAAAACAAAATAAATGAACAAGAAAATATGAGAGACATTTAAGGAGACAGAATGTGGTTGTATCCCAACATGGAAGAAATGATCACAAGAATGACTACCTGCTAGGGTTACAGACAAGAGATAAATTACAGGATAGCTTTATAGTAATGTTTATTTGTGTTACTCACTTTGCCTTTAGAAGATCATCCACTAAAAGCAAGAAAGAAGCCAAAAGAAAACCAAGCCATCATACCTCAAGCACTGCTTTGGAAAGGACCAGAGAGAGACACTGATAGCAATAGGTACAGGTTGGCCTTGTAGCTTATCTGCTGTGAAAGATCCTAAAAGACTAAACATTTCCCACAGTGACTCTTGCAATACTTCAGCCCGCAGCTCTTCTTCTCGCCCCTCTTAAACAAACTGACGCCAGCACTCCCTACCTCCAGTTCCATAACCAACACAATCTAAAATTCTTCAGATCTTCCAAGTAATTGAACAATAAACAACTCTCAGAAAAAAAAGAAAACATTGACTTTATTTTCAAATCAGTGACTGAGTTTTTTCAATCTGGCACATGAAATCTTTGGGCTTCTTGTTTTTCTCCTACCTCACTATCCACTTATTTATTCCAAACATTATTTGACTGACCAACTTTGTGAAATGTAATTATTATAAGTGAGGTATTTTGAGTTTACTAGGAGGCTGGGGAGACATGGATTTCGGAAGACATGAGTGGCTGAAGCCAGAGTATGAAAACTGGCTCTCTCACTGAATTGTATAGCAAAGAAAGTTGTAGAAATACTACCTGTAACCTAGACTTTTTCTCACTCTCTATGGAGACACATCCAGTTAACTAGTAGGTTTACAAAGAGCAAAGATAGAGTTTCTAAGACCATTACCACTGTGAAATAAAGATAAACTAAAGCTATAATGGGTAAATGAGCAGCAGTCTCATTAGCGGCACAGGGGATTGCTTAACTATTGTGGTTTGCACAGTGAGCTGGTTTTGTCTGTATTTAGAAAAGATGAAGTGGTCTCATTTCATCTCCATTCATGACAACCTCCATAAACCAGCTCTTCAGAGTTTGAACAGATTTTAAAATGTGGAGACATAATGATTACTCATAAATTCTAATTCCATTTGCTACCTAAAAGAAGCAATTACTTACACTCTGTTTTTCTCCACTCAGTTGAACTTTAGATAGTATCCCTAGTTTGTTTGTGGTGATGTGTGTGTATGTGCATGACACACGGGTTTTGTGTTGAATAATATTAGGTGTCAACCTCATTGGATTGTAGAGATCCAGATGGCCTGTAACGCATTGTTTCTGGGTATGTTTATGAGGATGTTGCCAGAGGAGATTGACATATGAGTTGGTGGACTGGGAGAGGAAGACCCAACTTCATTGCGGGTGGACAGCATCCAATCAGCTGCCAGCATTGTTAGAACAAACAGGTGGAGAAAGGTAGGATCACTTTGCTTTGCTAAGTCTTCTGGCTGTCTCTTTCTTCTTTCTGTGCCTGATGCTTACTTTTGCTCCTGCTGACCTAGTCATTATCAGACTCCAGCCTCTTTGGTCTTTGGACTCTGGGACTTACATGAGTGGTTTCCCCAGGGCTCTCTGGCCTTCCACCACAGACTGAAGGCTGCACTGTCAGTTGTCCTGGTTTTCAGGCTTTCAAACTTGGTCTGAGAACGACTGGCTTCTCTTTCCTCAGCTTGCAGATGGTCTATTGTGAGACTTTGTCTTGTAACCATGTGAGACAATTCTCCCTAATAAACTCCCTTTTGTATATACATATATTCTATTGGTTCTATCCTTCTGGAGAACCTCAACAAATACAGGTGTATGTGTGTGTATGTGTGTGTGTGTGTGTGTTGGTGAATCTTTTTCTAACGATTTGCCATTATCTTTTGGTTTCCTTTCCTCCAGTTGAGTTTTGGCCTTCAAGATGAGCTACAGGATAAATGTGTAGATGTCTCCTATTTACTTTGGGGCACTTATATCCTTCCTATGAGTGGGTTCTACAGGAATCCTAAAGAAGCTTCCATGCTTTCTAGTTCCCTGATGTGAGAGATGCCTTCTGGTACATTTTTCCAAACTGCCTCTCAGCTGCCCTGGTAGGTTGCCCAGCCCTACTGTTCCATGCTGCTGGAAACCCCTCTCTAGCAATCAACTTTTGTAGCAAAGTGGCACAAACCCAAGTATACTCAAGGCTCATGGAGGACTCACAACCTTGCCCCAAATATTCACACTACAGGTTTCTCTGTTGCAATGTTGTAATGCTTGTTCACTCCATTCCCTTTAAAAAATATCTTATTAAACAGAAATAAATTAGCTGGGAGTGGTGGTTCACACCTGCAATCCCAGCACTTTGGGAGGCTGAGGTGAGTGGAGCACCCAAGGTCAGGAGTTCGAGACCAACCTGACTAACATGGAGAAACACTGTCTCTACTAAAAATACAAAATAGCCAGGTGTGGTGGCACATGCCTGCAATCCCAGCTACTCGGGAGGCTAAGGCAGGAGAATTGGTTAAACCTGGGAGGCAGATGTTGTGGTGAGCGGAGCTCACACTATGGCACTCCAGCCTGGGCAACAAGACTGAAACTCCGTCTCATAAAAAGGAAAGGCCAAAGGCACCACATGGTAGGGAAGACAGGGTAAAGAGCATATTGTTTTCTTGGCATACTAACAATTCTCTCCATTTTATTTCTGACATTTTTCTTTCTCTTTCATACACATCATGTACATTTATTTATATTTATATTAATCCATTTCTATATCTATGTGTATATATCTATGTAAACCTCTAAATGTCTCATTTCTGGACACTCCAGCACTCCAGCTCAGGTACTGCACTTTTCCTATGTTCTTACAGCCCAAGGACCAGGAGATTCCCCTCAAGGCCACTACAACAGCGCCACACGTGTTCAGAACAAAACTGGGCGGCTGTTTTAACTGGTGCCTGGAACGCCTGTGAGACAGAACCACACATTCCTCTGAAAAAAGGGGGCTGAAGGCAGGGAGCCAAGTGATCTGGCTTGGTGGGTCCCACCCCCACAAAGCCCAGCAAACTGAAACTCACTGGTTTGAGATGTTTGCAGCCAGCACGGCAGTTTGAGCTCAACCGGGGACAGTGGAGCTCTCTGCGGGGAGGGGTGTCCACCATGATCAAGGAAGTTCTAACCTTGCCTGTGTAAACAAAATCACAAGGAAGTTTACATAGCAGCTGGGCAGAGCCAGCAGCAGCTCAGCAATGCCTCTGCAGGCAGACTGTGACTAGATTTTCTCCTTGCCAGGCAGGGCATCTCTGAAAAAAGTCAGCAGCCTGTCAGGGACTTATACATAAAGCCCCAGCTTCCCAGGACAGAGTATTTGGGAAAAGGGGTGGTTTTGAGTTCCACTGCAGCCGACTTAAACGTCCCTGCCCAGCACCTCTGAAGGGAGCAACAGAGCTCCCAGCACAGCACTTGAGCTCTGATAAGTGTCAGACTGCCTCCTCAAGAGGCTTCCTGACTGCCATATATCCAAAGAGATACCTCATACAGGAGAGCGCTGGCTGATATCTGGTGGGTACCTCTCTGGGATGAAGCTACCAGAGGAAGGAACAGGCAGTAATCCTTGCTGTTCTGCAGCACCCACAGCGATTCCCAGGCAAGCAGTGTCTGGAGTGGACTTCCAACAGTCCTGCAGGAGAGGGGCCTGACTGTTAGAAAGAAAACTAGAAAACAGAAAGAAATAGCTTCAACATCAACAGAAAGGACATCTACTCAGAGACTCCATCTGAAAGCTACCAACTTCAAAGACCAAAGGTAGATAAATCCACTAAGATGAAATGAAACCTAGACAAAAAGGCTGAAATCACCAAAAACCAGAAGGCCTCTCCTCCTCCAAGGGATCACAACTACTCATCAGCAAGGGAACACAACTGGATGGAGAATGAGTTTGATGAATTGAAAGAAGCAGATTTCAGAAGTTGGGTAATAACAAACTTCTCTGAGCTAAAGGAACATGTTCCAACCAAATGCAAAGAAACTAAGAACCTTGAAAAAAGGTTAGATGAAATGCTCACTAAAATAACCAGCTTAGAGAAGAACATAAACGATTTGATGGAGCTGAAAAACACAACACGAGAACTCCGCGAAGCATACACAAGTTTCAATAGCCAAATCAATCAAACAGAAGAAAGGATATCAGAGATTGAAGATTAACTCAATGAAATAAAGCAAGAAGGCAAGATTAGAGAAAAAAAGGGTGAAAAAAAATGAACAAAGCCTCCAAGAAATATGGGATTATGTGAAAAGACCGAATCTACTCTTGAACGGTGTACCTGAATGTGACTGAGAGAATGAATACAAGCTGGAAAGCACTCTTCAGGATTTTATCCTGGAAAACTTTCCCAACCTAGCAAGGCAGGCCAACATTCAAATCCTGGAAATACAGAGAACAACACAATGATATGCCTCAGGAAGAGCAACCCCAATGCACATAATCATCAGATTCACCAGGGTTGAAATGAAGGAAAAAATGCTAAGAGCAGCCAGAGAGAAAGATTGAGTTACTCACAAATGGAAGCCCATCAGATTCACAGTGGATCTTTCCACAGAAACCCTACAGGCCAGAAGAGCGTGGGGGCCAATATTCAACATCCTTAAAGAAAAGAACTTTCAGCACAGAATTTCATATCCAGTCAAACTAAGCTCCAGAAGTGAATGAGAAATAAGATCCTTTACAGACAAGCAATTGCTGAGAGATTTTCTCACCACCAGGTCTGCCTTACAAGAGTTCCTGAAGGGAGCACTAAACATGGAAAGGAGCAACCAGTACCAGCTACTGCAAAAACATACCAAATGGTAATGGCAATTGACACAACAAAGAAACTGCATCAACTAACCAGCAAAACAACCAGCTAGTATCAAAATGGCAGGATAAAATTCATATATAACAATATTCACCTTAAATGTAAATGGGCTAAATGTCCCAATCGAAAGACACAGACTGGCAAATTGGATAAAGAGTCAAGATAAAGAGTCAAGATCCGTCAGTGTTCTGTATTCAGGAGACCCATCTCACATGCAAAGACACACACAGACTCAAAATAAAGGGATGGAGGAAGATTTACCAAGCAAATGGAGAGCAAAAATAAAGCAGGAGTTGCAATTCTAATTTCTGATAAAATGGACTTTAAACCAATAAAAGACAAAAGAAACAAAGAGGGGCGTTACATAATGGTAAGGGGATCAATGCAACAAGAAAAGCTAACTATCCTAAATATATATGCACTCAATAAAGTAGCACCCAGATACATAAAGCAAGTTTTTAATGACCTACAAAGAGACTTAGACTCCCACACAATAATAGTGGGAGACTTTAACACTCCAGTGTGAATATTAGACAGATCAAAAAGACAGAACATTAACAAGGATATCCAGGACTTGAACTCAAATCTGGACCATGGGGACATAATAGACATCTACAGAACTCTCCATCCCAAATCCACAGAAATATACATTCTTCTCAGCACCACATCTCACTTACTCTAAAATTGACCACATAATTGGAAGTAAACCACTCCTCAGCAAATGCAAAAGATTAGATATCATAACAGTCTCTAAGATCACAGTGCAATCAAATTAGGACTCAGGATTAAGAAACTCACTCAAAACTGCACAACTAAATGGAAATTAAACAACCTGCTCCTGAATGACTACTGGATAAATAATGAAATGAAGGCAGAAATAAAGATGTTCTTGGAAACCAATAAGAATGAAGATGCAATGTACCAGAATCTCTGGGACACATTTAAAGCAGTGTCCAGAGAGAAATTTAGAGCACTAAATGCCCATATGAGAAGTGAGGAAAGATCTAAAATCAGTATCCTATTGTCATAATTAAAAGAACTAGAGGAACAAGATCAAACAAATTCAAAACTAGCAGAAGACAAGAAATAACTAAGATCAGAGCAGAACTGAAGAAGATAGAGACACAGAAAACCCTTCAAAAAAATCAATGCATCCAGGAGCTGGTTTTTTAGATAAGACTGACAAAATAGGCTGCTAGCCAGACTAATAAAAGAGAAAAGAGAGAAGAATAGAATAGATGCAATAAAAAATGATAAAGGGGATATCACCACTGATTCCTCAGAAATACAAACTACCATCAGAGATTACTACAAACAACTCTGTTCACATAAACCAGTAAATCTGGAAAAAATGGATAAACTCCTGGAAACTTATACACTCTCAAGACTAAAGAAGGAAGAAGCTGAATCCCTGAATAGACCAATAACAACGTCTGAAGTTGAGGCAGCAATTAATAGCCTACCAACACAAAAAAGTCCTGGTCCAGTTGGGTTCACAGCCAAATTCTACCAGTTGTACAAAGAGGAAATGGTACCATTTCTTCTGAAACTATTCCAAACAATACAAAAAGAGGGAATATTCCCTAACTCATTTTATGAGACCAATATCATCCAGATACAGAAACCTGGCAGAGACACAACGAAAAAAGAAAATTTCAGGCCAATATTGATGATGAACATTGATGTGAAAATCTTCAATAAAGCCGGCAAACTGAATGCAACAGCACATCAAAAAGCTTATCCATCACAATCAAATAGGCTTCATCCCAGGGATGCAAGGTGTGTTCAACATACTCAAATCTATAAATGTAATCCATCATATAAATAGAACCACAGACAAAAACGACATGATTATCTCAATAGATGCAGAGAAGGCCTTCGACAAAATTTAACAGCTCTTTATGCTAAAAACTCTCAATAAAGTAGGTATCAGTGGAACGTATCTCAAAATAATAAAAGTTATTTATGACAAACCCAAAGCCAATATCATACTGAAAGGGCAAAAATGGAAGCATTCCTTCTGAAAACTGGAACTAGACAAGGGTGCCCTCTCTCACCACTCCTATTCAACATAGCAGTGGAAATTCTAGCCAGAACAATCAAACAAGAAAAATAAATAAAGGGTATTCAATTAGGAAAAGAGGAAATCAAATTGTATCTATTTGCAGACAACATGATTGTATATTTGGAAGACCCCATTGTCTATGCCCCATACCTCCTTAAACTGATAAGCAACTTCAGCAAGGTCTCAGGATACAAAATCAATGTGCAAAAATCACAAGCATTCCTGTGCACCAATAACAGACAAACAGAGAACCAAATCATGAGCAAACTTCCTTTTACAATTGCTGCAAAGGGATTAAGATACCTAGGGATACAACTAACAAGGGACATGAAGGACGTCTTCAAGGAGAACTACAAACCACTGCTCAATGAAATAAGAGATGACAAAAACAGATACAAAAACATTCCATGCTCATGGGTAGGAAGAATCAATATCGTGAAAATGGCCATACCACCCAAAGTAATTTATAGATTCAATGCTATCCCCATCAAGCTACCAATGACCTTCTTCACAGAACCGCATAGCCACATCAATTCTAAGCAAAAAGAACAAAGCTGGAGGCATCACACTACCTGACTTCAAACTATACTACAAGGCTACAGTAATCAAAACAGCATGGTACTGGTACCAAAAGAGAGATATAGAACAGAACAGAGGCCTCATAAGTAATGCTGGTATATCTACAATCATCATCTGATCTTTGACAAACCTGACAAAAACAATCAATGGGGAAAGGATTCCCTGTTTAATAAATGGTATTGGGAAAACTGGCTAGCCATGTGCAGAAAGCTGAAACTGGACCTCTTCCTTACACCTTATACAAAAATTAACTCCAGATGGATTAAAGATTTAAACATAACACCTAACACCATAAAAACCCTAGAAGAAAACCTAGGCAATACCATTCAGGACATAGGCATAGGCAAAGACTTCATGACTAAAACACCAAAAGCAATGGCAACAATTGCCAAAATAGACAAATGGCATCTAATTAAACTTCAGAGCTTTGGCACAGCAAAAAAAAAAAAAAAAAAGAAAGAAAAAAAAAGAAAAGAAAGACAATTAGAGTGAACTGTCAACCAACAGAATGGGAAAAATTTTTTGCAATCTACCCATCTGACAAAGAGCTAATATCCAGAATCTACAAATAACTCAAACAAATTTACCAAAAAAAAAAAAAAAAAAAAAAGCCCCATCAAAAAGTGGGTGAAGGATATGAACACTTTCTTTTCAAAAGAAGACATTTATGAAGCCAACAAACATGAAAAAATGTTCATCATCACTGGTCATAGAGAAATGCAAATCGAAACCACATTGAGATACTATATCATGCCAGTTAGAATGACGATCATTAAAAAATCAGGAGGAGACAACAGATGCTGGAGAGTATGTTGAGAAATAGGAATGCTTTTATACTGTTGGTGGGAGTATAAATTAGTTCAACCATTGTTGAAGACAGTGTGGCCATTCCTCAAGGATCTAGAAATAGAAATACCATTTGACCCAGCCATCCCATTACTGAGTATATACACAAATGATTATAACTGTTCTATTATAAAGATGCATGCATATGTATGTTCATTGTGGCACTGTTTACAATAGCAAAGACCTGGAACCAACCCAAATGCCCATCAATGATAGACTGGATAAAGAAAATGTGGCACATATACACCATGGAATACTATGCAGCCATAAAAAGGATGAGTTCATGTC
>CAUYLG010041375.1:0-25179 GCA_963573385.1 Cacajao melanocephalus | reverse complement strand
GCCAATGGGTTTTGACTTTTTAACCAATTTGCCAGTCTGTGTCTTTTGATTGGGGCATTTAGCCCCTTTATATTTGAGGTTAACATTGTTATGTGTGAATTCGATCCTGCCATTTTGATGCTAACTTGTTGTTTTGCCCATTAGTTGACACAGTTTCTTCATTGTGTCGATGTATTTTACCATTTGGTACATTTTTGGAGTGGCTGGTACTGGTCATTCCTTTCTATGTTTAGTGCTTCTTTCAGGAGCTCTTGTAAGGCAGGCCTCGTGGTGACAAAATCTCTCAGCAATTGCCTGTTCATAAAGGATTTTATTTCTCCTTTGCTTATGAAGCTTATTTTGGCTGGATATAAAATTCTAGGTTGAAAGTTCTTTTCTTGAGAGATGTTGAATGTTGGCCCCCACTCTCTTCTGGCTTGTAGGGTTTCTGCTGAGAGATCTGCTGTGAGTCTGATGGGCTTCCCTTTGTGGGTAACCTGACCTTTCTCTCTGGCTGCCCTTAACATTTTTTCCTTCATTTCAACCTTGGTGAATCTGACAATTATGTGCCTTGGGGTTGCTCTTCTTGACAAATATCTTTGTGGTGTTCTCTGTATTTCCTGGACTTGAATATTGGCTTGCCTTGCTAGGTTGGGGGAGTTCTCCTGGATAATGTCCTGAAGAGTGTTTTCCAGCTTGGATTCATTCTCTCCATTACATTCAGGTACACCTATCAAACGTAGATTAGGTCTTTTCACATAATTCCATATTTCTTGGAGGCTTTGTTCATTTCTTTTCTCTCTTTTTTCCCTAATCTTGTCTTCTCATTTTATTTCATTGAGTTGATCTTCAATCTCTGATACCCTTTCTTCTGCTTGGTCAATTCAGCTATTGAAACTTATGTATGCTTCACAAAGTTCTCGTGTTGTGTTTTTCAGCTCCATTAAGTCAAATATATTCTTCTCTAAGCTGTTTATTCTCGTTAACATTTCATCAAACCTTTTTTCAAGGTTCTTAGTTTCTTTGCATTGGGTTAGAACATGTTCTTTTAGCTCAGAGAAGTTTGTTATTCCCACCTTCTGAAGCCTGTTTCTGTCAATTCATCAGACTCATTCTCCATCCAGCTTTGTTCCTTTGCTGGTGATGAGTTGTGATCCCTTGGAGAATGAAAGGTGTTGTGATTTTGGGTGTTTTCATTCTTTTTGCACTGGTTTCTTCCCATCTTTGTGGATTTATCTACCTGTGGTCTTTGTAGTAGATGACTTTCAGATACGGTCTCTGAGCGGACTTCCTTTTTGTTAATGAAGTTATTTCTTTCTGTTTTTCAGTTTTCCTTCTAACAGTCAGGCCCCTCTGGTGTAGGACTGCTGGAGGTCCCCTCCAGACCCTGCTTTCCTGGGGAGCACCTGTGGCAGCTGCAGAACAGTAAGGTTTGCTGCCAGTTTCTTCTTCTGTTATCTTTGCCCCAGAAAGATACCTGCCAGATGTCAGCCTGAGCTCTCTTTTATCAGGTGACTCTTTAGATATACAGGGGTCAGGGAGCTGCTTGAGGAGACAATCTGTCCCTTATAGGAGCTCAAGTGCTGTTCTGTGAGCTCTGTTGTTCTGTTCAGAACTCCTGGGCAGGAACATTTAAGTCTGCTACAGGAGAACTCATAACCGCCTTTTTCCCCAGGTGCTCTGTCCTAGGAAGGTGGGCCCTTATTTATAAGTTCCTCACATGCTGCTGCCTTTTTACAGAGCTGCCCCACCCAGCAAGGAGGTAGCCTAGTCACAGTTCAATCCAAAGCGTTTCAGATTGCTGGTCTTTGTGGGGGTGGGACTCGCCAAGCCAGATCACCTGGCTCCCTGTTTCAGCCCCCGTTTTTTTCAGTTGAATAGGTGGCTCTGTCTCCCAGGCATTCCAGGCACCAGTTGAATTGGCTGTCCAGATTTCTGTGAGTTTTTGTGTGGAGACTTGCTGCGCCAGCTGAAACAGCCATGTTGGAAACTCTTGGTGCTTTTCAGCCCAGGAATCTCCTGGTCTGTGTGCAGTAATAACTCATTTGGAAATGTGGTGTTCACTCATCCTCTGCCTTATTCTCCCTGGAAACTGCACTCCAGAGCTGTTCCTATTCGGTCATCTTGGTTCTGCCTCCAAGGATTTTTTTTTCTATTCATTTCATCTTTCATGTTCAAGTCAGGTAACTCCTGTTTTTTTATCTTCAAGGTCACTGGCTCTTTCTTTTGTTTTTTTCATGCAGAGCACATCCAGTAAGGTTTTCTAAGGTTTGAGGTTTTGTTTTGTTTTGTTTTTTGGTTACTATATCATTTAGTCTTAAAATTTCAAATAGTCTCTTTATATATCTTTTATTTCTTTGATGATACTTTCTTTTTTTTTCATTTGTACAAAACCTGTTTATGATTGCTCCTTGAAGCATTTTGATAATGACCACTGAAAATTTTTCATTAGATAATTCCAATATCTGCATCATCTTGATATTAGTATCTATTGACTCTCTTTTCTCATTCAAGTTGGGGTTTTCCTGGTTCTTGGTGTGATGCATGACCTCATAGCTGGGAGTTGAAAGTCGTGGCTTCCCACTGAGAAAGCAGGGGGGTACTCTTTGTGGGTGAGTGAGGGTGCAGGTCCAGGCTCTTACTCAGCCTTCTCTGATCCCAACTCCATCTGCCCCATCTGAAATATGGTCAGCCACACTTTTCTTCTTTCCAGATTTTTTCTCTTCCTTTACCTTTAGAACCTGTAGTTTTTCAGTAATGTCTGAGATTGTCAATAAAAGATACTAGAGCCAGATAAGGGAAAGAAAGTGGTAAGTCATCAGTTTTCCTTTGACCATGTGGAGTATTCTTAAGATAAATTACTTCTCATATATATAAATTCCCTATAGATCATATTAAGAAAGTCAGTCTTCTAGTTTGTTTTCTTCTTCTTCTTGGAGGCAGAGTCCCATTAGGAGAAACATAGAAAAAAAAATATTGTTTTGCCTAAATTGAACAGAAAAAAAATTGTTATGAAAAAGAGCAAGAAAAGAGCCAAATAAGAAAGTGGAAATTTTTTTATTATTCTTTTATTCCTTATCTCTAGTTTGTGTTTCTGGGTTTGTTGGGCTTTGATTTATTTGACTCCTAAACTTTCATGGTCCCCACCTATAATTTCTCCAGTGACCTGAACTTATTTAGAGTCAAAAGACACATAAGGAAATTAAGTAAGAGGAAGAAATTAACTTATCTATACAGTAGGAGTGCAGAATATTTCATAAATCTAAAGAAATGGCCAAGATGGTTTTTTTTTTTACTTATGATGTTTTTTTGAAATAAGAAACAATCCCTTTTTGCCAAAATAAATAAATAAAAATGTATCTACTGTAGAAAAATTACACTATTAACTTGAATGTGTAAAATCTACACAGTTATTTCACTTCACATTATTGGAAGAGGGAGATAAAATAATTAGCTTTCAAACTCTTTTCTGCAAATGTTTCTCATAAACAGAGTTCCAAAATTAGGAAGACAAAACAAAAGAGAATCATTTCTGGCCTTCGCTTCTACTGTTCTTCCAAAACCTTTACTTATGTTTTAAACCCTAATTTGAAAGGGAAAAAAAATTGGGTAAAGGACAAACTGGAAACAGTATTTGCAAGATCTATGAAAGTACAGCTGTACTTTGCACAACTCAGTTTATAACCCTTTCTTGGAACATGCAAGAGAACCAATCACACAATTATCAGTATGTTTTTCTAAAGCACATATGCCATGACAAAGTAAATGCCACCATGATAAATGCGTATCATCTTGAGCAACATCATGTAAAGCATGCTATGATGCCCAGACAATTTCAGACAGCCAAATACCCTCTTCTCTCTCAATACACCATCTTGGATATGCATCCATTTAATATGCCTAATGCTTGGAAATGGTATAATCCTAATGGAAAGGAATTATACTGAATTACTATGAAAGAGATAAACATCATCTCTTCACATGTTAAACCAAAAAAAGGTTATAACAGACACTTCAAAAATGTATCATCCAGGGCTTAAATTTAAGAAAAATCATATTCTATTATGTTAATTGACCTAATTCTATCTAGAATGTAGCTCTAGGAGATTGTCTAGTCCAACCTTTGGTTTTACAGATGAGGATGTAGAAGTAATCTTCCACAGCAATCTTCAGAAGTTTTTCTTTTTGTATTTAATATCAAATACACACACACACACATGGACACATGCTTCTATACACCTAAAGGATAGTGACAAATGAACAGAATCTTCTTCAACGTAGCAAAACTGTATCTCAGGGATAGTCCTTGAGTTGCCTTCTGGCTTCTGTCAACAGATTCATAACTTCATACTTCAAAAAATAATGGTTTCTTGTAAGTCCTTAACAGAGAGACTATGTTGGAAAGAACTTCTGACTTGGCAGGATCCTATTACTGGTTGTATGGTTTTAGGCAGGTCATGAGCCAGCTCAATCATCAATTTCTTTATTTTACATTAGCAAAATAGCGTATACTCTTTAGAATAGTGGTGAAGATAAAATTACAATAATTACAACCTACAGTATAATTCTGAATAAGGTCTACATTGCAGGTTCTGCTGTTAATTAGTATAACCTCCCTGGAGAGCGATACAGCATACTCAATAATTCCATCTCTAGGAATTTATCCTACCATTATACTTACATATATACAAAATAACATTTGTATATGGCTGTTCACTGCAGCATTGTTTGAAATGGCGAAAGTTGGAAAACAAATTAAGTATTCATCAGTAATAGACTGATTGAAAAAATCTGACACCATACCATGACATTTTTGGAGCAATTTTTTAAAATATTGCTTTGGAATGTTTTATAAGTATAGATTATGGAGAGACAGAAAAGTAGAAAGAAGATAGACAAGATAGATCGATATGCTTGTACATACATAAATGTTGATGAAAAAAGTGAACTAAAACACTTGTCCCTCTAAGGATGTGGCTGTGGACAGGAAGAGAAGGGAGACTTACCTTTTTACTCTATGCTTTCTAATGCCTTTTAAACTATGTTCTATGTATAAGCATTGCGTATTCAAAGAAAAATGAATAAAATTTTAAAATTTAATTATTGAAGGGACTGAGAAAAATTACTCAGTTGTTTTTTTCTTTCTGTGTTTGTGTTTGCTTGTTGGACTTTCTAACATACATAAAGGCTAGAAGCAGTAAGTTAAAACCATCCTTTCAAATGATAATTTAAAGCTTTAAAACCAGCACCAAGAATGTTAATATTTTGCACAAAAAGTGCTAAATTCATTCAGTGAGCACAACTGTAAAAAAAAAGTTGATCTCAGAGCTAACCACTATGCGATAGTTGATTATAGTAGTTATTCTCAGTGGAAACTGGCAAGGGAGTGTATTAAATTGTGGCTGGTTGGTGCATAGTAGAGAGAAGCTTTCTCTGAACATACATGAGCATAAACTTACACACACACATGCACACACAGGTGACCTATGCACACACATATAAACCTTGAGAGTCTGAAATCCATTCTACTCAGCTAATGAGAATTATTGATTTACAATTGGTGTGTGCCAAATTTGAATGCTATATAGAAGCTAAATATAAATACTAATTAAATAATTCTATAGTTATATACAAAATAAAAATCTGACTCAGTGATTTTAAATTTGGCATTTCGCTGATTATTTTCTATTCCACAACACATTTATAAACACCCTTTTTTACTTTGCTTTTTGGCACTAATAGTTGGTGGAAGACATTATCTTCTAACTGTTTTCAGTCACAGTTCAAGAAAGTTATATGTAGGCAAGCTTGTAAATGGAAGAAAAGACTCTGCCTAGTTAAGCAATGGAAGGGTGTCTCACCAGTGAGTATTGTGAGAAGGAAATGTTCTCTGAGACATTTTGTGTTTATATATTTGTAACAGAAAGAAGAAAAAATAGAACTGACTGAAATCACCTACGCTTCCAAAAAATAAGCATCATTTCTCTATGGAATAGATGGACTTTTGTTTAACAAAACACCTTCACAGATCACTTGAGTTTCCATGCTGAGACTCCCCCAGGGCTTAGTTTGAACGAGAACAGAGAAACAGACACGTATCTGAATTGCTCTACCTTACAAAAATGGAAGGAGTGGAGGGAGTGGTTAGGAGCAGCCTGAAATGGGAACAGATTCCTGACAGAAACAAGCAGAGACTATCAACCTGGAGGACAGAAAAAGACCTGTGGAAAAGGTGAGGAGCATGAAATTCTTTACAGCTAAATTTTTGGTTAACTCTAGTGCACGCACACACACACACACACACAACAATATTTGCAGAAAATAAGGGCCAAAGATCAAAGCCCACAGAAAAGATGAACCTAAAGAAGGCAGCAGAGTATAGGCATATGAGAGTGTGGACATAAGCTAGCCACCTTTCTCTTTGATTGCACTACAGAAAGTTAACTTTTGGTGGGTTTAGAGGGGTATAACAGGAGAATGAAAAAAAACTAACATCTGGGTATAATATATACTATAATTACTAATAATATTTCACTACAGTCACCTACCTAAAAAAAGACAAATTGCCGCTTCCATTCTCTATCTCTTTGATCATCAGTAAAAACCAATATAAAAATTTTTATGCATATTTGAATGCTCTAGATGCACTAAAGCAAAAATCAGTCTTTGAAGACCCCATCTGGGTAGTAGTTTGATTCTGGAATTTTGTTTTGCATGAATATGTAGATCACAAATGAGTTTCTTTAATTACCACCTGTATCACTTTAATGGTTTTATAAAAATCATCATATTTTAAATTACACCAGGTTATTACTTCTATTTAGGTAAATAAACCTGGTGTCTAAATCTAACAGTCTTACCTAATAATTTAAATTAATTTTTAATGCACATTATGCATCTCATATTATTCTCATGAAACATTTCATCAAAAGGGAAGATAAAACCGAGGGCATACCAGTCTAGTGGCAGTGACAGATACTAGACATTAGAGAGGCATATAGAAAATCTCTTTCATTGCAAACACTCTGAATGACATCCAAATCAAGATAAATATCAGATGAATCTGAATTTTTTTAAAAGGTCTGAAATCTATAAAGTGAACAGAAATGTTTTCTTGCAGTAGATAAAAAAGAAAGCGAGAGAAAGAGAAATATAGAACAAGGATAAAGAATAATCTAATAAGACACGTTAGAAATTCTGAAGTTCAATATTTTATTACACGCAAAATTAGTTTTTCTCCCTACTTAATAGAAATATTAATTGAAAAATCTCTCCAACAACAAACTATAGATAAACAATTTCCAATTACCCATGTTCATAAAGAGAGGCTCAAGGATGTCATGTCATATAAAGATTGTTTACATTTGGCTCATTATTAATTTCTAATTAAGAATTTTTGTGGCCAGCCTAACCTATTTATGTTCTTTGAGTATACCTCATCCAAGGACCAAGAAATTACCAGGAGTATATTTTGTATTGTATATATTTTTGTATTTGTATATATTTTGAGATTTTTCAAGTACCTTTTATTGAAGTATAACATTAAAAAATACCCAAATCATAATATACAGCTTCATGAGTATTCACAGAGAAAAATAAACTATTAACTTTAACCCAGGTCAACAAATAGAATATTTCTTGCACCCCATCTGGTCTCCTGAACCGTCCCCAGTCCCAGCACAATTCTCTGTTTCTCAAGTTAACCTTCATTCTTTTTTTTTTCTTCTTTTTTTTTTTTTTAGACAGAGTCCCGCTCTATCACCCATGTTGGAGTGGAGTAGCACAATCTCGGCTCACTGCAACCCCTGCCTCCTGGGTTCAAGCAATTCTCCCTGCCCCAAGCAGCTGGGATTATAGATGCCAGCCGCCACGCCTGGCTATTTTTTTTTTTTTTTAATAGAGACGAGGTTTCACGATATTGGCCAGGCTGGTCTCGGACTCCTGATCTCAGGTGATCTGCCTGTCTCAGCCTCCCAAAGTGCTGGGATTACATGCGTTAACCACTGCACTCAGCCTCAAGGTAACCACCATTTTTACTTTAAACACTACATTAGTTTTTTTATATTTTTGAACTTCATAGAAATGGAACCATACAGTGTACACTCTTGTGTCTGGTTTTTTTGACTCGTGTTGTGTTTTTGAGACTCACTCACATTGTTGCATGTAGTTGTAGTGTATTCACTCTCATTATTGTACAATGTTAATATATCATCATTAATTCATCTGTTCTATGATTTATGGTTGTTGGGTAGTTTAATCATTGTGCCATTAGAAAAATGTTGCCATGAACACTCGTATATCTTTTTATGAACTGATCTAAACATATCTTTGGCCATATGCATGGACTCGAATTATTTGGGTCATATATTCAACTTTAATAGATACTGACACAGAACTTTCAAAATGGCCAGACCACTTTGCGTCCTCACAATCAGGGTATGACAGCTCTGGATACATTGCATCTTTTTAGTACTTCTTGTTAGATGTAAAAAATTTTTTCTTTCTTTCTTTCTTTCTTTGTTTTTTAATTTGGCTATTCTGCTGGTGCGTTGTGGTATATCATTGCATCTGATTTTATTTTAACTATTATTTTAGGTTCATGGGTACATGTGCAAGTTTGTCATATAGATAAACTCATGTCGCAAGGATTTGGCGTACAGATTATTTAGTCACCCAGATACTAAGCAGAATTCCCAAAAGTTTTCATGATTCTCTCCCTCCTGTTACCCTCCACCCTCAAGTAGACCCTAGTATCTCTTGTTCCCCTCTCTGTGTCCATGTGTTAGCATTATTTAGTTTCAGCTAATAAGTGAGAACATGCAGTATTTGTTTTTCTGCTCCTGCATTAGCTTACTAAGAATAATGGCCTCTGGCTCCATCCATGCTCCTGTAAAGGACATGATCTCAGTCTTTTTAGGGCTGCATCGTATTCCATGGTGTATATGTAAGATGTTTTCTTAATCCAGTCTACTGTTGAGGGGCACTCAGGTTGATTCCATGTCTTTGCTATTGTGATAGTGCTGCAATGAACATTCGTGTGCATGTGTCTTTATGGTAGAATGATCTATGTTCCTTTGAGTATATACCTAGTAATGGGACGGCTGGGTCAAATTTTAATTCCATTTTAATTTATTTGAGGAATCACTACACTGCTTTCCAAATAGTAGAACTAATTTACACTCCCACTAATAGTATATAAACCTTTCCTTTTCCTCAGGACCTCGCCAACATCTGCTGTTTTTTGGCTTTTTAATAATAGCCATTCTGACTTGTCTGAGATGGTGTCTCATGGTTTGAATTTACATTTCTCTAATGATTAGTGATTTGGGGCATTTTTTTCATATGCTTGTTGGCCATATGTATGTCTTTTTTAAAAGTGTCTTTTCGTGTCCTTTGCCCACTTTGTAATGGGGTGGCTTGGTTTTTTGCTTGTAAAATTAAGTTTCTTTTAGATTTTGGCTATTAGACCTTTGTCAGAGGCATAGTTTGCAAATATTTTCTCCTTTTCTACAGGTTGTCTTTTTACTCCATTGATAAGTTTCTTTTGCTGTGCAGAAACTCTTTAGTTTAATTAGATCCCATTCGTCAATTTTAGTTTTGGTTGCCAATGCTTTTGGTGTATTCATCATATAATCTTTGCCAGGACCTATAACCAGAATGGTATTTCCTGGACTGTCTTCGAAGGTTTTTATAGTTTTACACTTTACATTTAAGTCTTTAATCCATCTTGAGGTGATTTTTTATGTAGTGTAAGAAAGGGGTCCAGTTTCAATCTTCTGCATATGGCTAGCCAATTATCTCAGCACCATTTATTGAATATGGAGTCCTTTCCTTGTTACTTATTTTTGTCAGCTTTGTGAAATATCAGAATGTTGTAGGTGTGCAGTATTATTTCTAGGCTCTTTTTTAGGCTTTATTATGTTGCATAGGTCTTTGTTTCTGTTTTTGTACCAGTAACATGCTGTTTTGGTTACTGTGGCCTGTAGCATTGTTTGAATTCAGGTAGTGTGAAGACTCCAGCTCTGTTCTATTTACTTAGGATTCTCTTGGCTATGCAGGCTCATTTTTGGTTTTATATAAATTTTAAAACATTTTATTCTAGTTTTGTGAAGAATATCACTGGTAGTTACAAAAAATTAGATTGAATCTACATGGTGAAACCCCATTTGTACTAAAATACAAAAAATTAGCTGGGCACGGTGGTGCGCCCTGTAATCTCAGCTACTCAGGAGGCTGAGGCAGGGGAATCGCTTGAACACGGGAAGTGGAGGTTGCAGTGAGCACTGCACTACAGCTTGGTAACAGAGCAAGACTTAGTCTCAAAAAAACAAACAAACAAAAAATCAACAACAACAAAAAAGATTGAATCTATATATTGCTTTTGGCAGTATATCCAGTTTAACAATATTGATTCTTCCTGTACATGAGTATGAAATGTTTTTCCATTTGGTTGTGTTATCTCTGATTTCTTTGAGCAGTGTTTTGTAATTCTCATTGTATAGCTCTTTCGTCTTTCTGAGTAGCTGTATTTCTAGGTTTTATTTTATTTATTTTACTTTATTATTTGTGGCTATCGTGAATAGGACTGTGTTCTTGATTGATCTGGCTCCAGCTTGGACGTTGTTGGGGTATAGAAATGTTACTGATTTTTGTACATTAACTTTGTATTCTGAAATTGCTGAAGTTGTTTATCAGATTTATGAGCTTTTGGGCACAGATTATGGGGTTTTGTAGATACAGAATCATGTCATCTGCCAACAGGGATAGTTTGACATCCCCTCTTCCTATTTGAATGCCTTGTATTTCTTTCTCTTCCCTGATGGCTCTGACCATACTTGCCAATACTGTGTTGAATAGGAGTGGTGAGAGTGGACATGCTTGTATTCTGCCAGTTTTCAGAGAAATGCTTCCAGCTGTTGTTCATTCAGTATAATATAGGCTGTAGGTTTGTCAAAGATGGTTATTATTTTGAAATATGTTCCCTAAGGAACATATTGAGGGTTATTGATGGTTTAAGGTTTTTAACATGAAGGGATGCTAAATTTTATTGTATTGAAAGTCTGCTCAGCATCTATTGAGATGATCACGTGGTTTTTGTTTTTAGCTCTGTTTACGTGATGAATCACATTTATTGATTTGTGTATGTTGAACCAACCTTGCATCCCAGGGATAAAGCATACTTGATCAAGACAGATTAGCTTTTTGAGGTATTGCTGGGTTCAGCTTGCTAATATTGTGTTGAGGATTTTTGCATCAATGTTCATCAAGGATATTGACCTGAGGTTTTCTTTTTCTGTTGTGTCTGCCAGGTTTTGGTATCAGAATGATGCTGGCCTCATAGGAAGAGATAGGACGGAGTCCCTTCTCCTCGATTTTTTGGAATAGTTTCAACAGAAATTGTACCAGCTCTTCTTTATATATGATGAACTCTTCTGGTCCTGGGCTTTTTATGGTTGGTGGGCTATTTATTACAGATTCAATTTCAGAGCTTGTAATTGTTCTTTATAGAGATTCAATTTCTTCCTGGTGCAGTCTTGGAAGGGTGTATGCATCCAGGAATTTATCCACTTATTCTAGATTTTCTAGTTTGTGTGCATAGAGGGGTTCACAGTAGTCTCTAAGGGTTATGTGTATTTCTGTGAGGTCAATGATTATGTCCCCTTTGTCATTTCTAATTGTGTTTATTTGGGTCATCTCTCTTTTCCTGTTTGTCAGTAGCTAGCAGTCTAGCTATCTTGTTAATTGTTTTCTAAAAAACAAAGTCCTGGATTCAATGATCTTTTCCATGGATTTTCATGTCTCATGCTCTCCAGATCTGATTTTGGTTATTTCTTGTCTTCAGCTAATTTTGGAGTTGGTTTCTTCTTCCTTCTCTAGCTATTCTCATTGTGATATTAGGTTGTTAATTTGAGATCTTTCTAACTTTTTGTTATAGGCATTTAGCACTATAAATTTCCCTTTGAAATGGCCTTAGCTGTGTCCCAGAGATTATGATATGTTGTATCTTTGTTCTCATTACTTTCAAAGAACTTCTTGATTTCTGCTTTCATTTCATTATTTAACCAAAAGTCATTCTCGAGCAGGTTACCTAATTTCTATGTAATTGTGTGGTTTTAGGTGATTTTCTTAGTCTTGATTTCAATTTTTATTGCTCTATGGTCCAAGAGTGTGGTTAGTATGATTTCATTTTTTGAATTTGCTGAGGATTCTTTTATGTCTGAATGTGCGGTAGATTTTAAAAGAGTATGTGCCATGTGGCAATGAGAAGAATTTAAATTCCACTGCTTTTGGATGAATTGTTCTGTGGAGGTCTATTAGGTCCATTTGATCAAGTGTTGAGCACAGGTCCTAATTATCTTTGTTAATTTTCTGCTTCAATAATCTGTCTAACACTGTCAGTGGGGTGTTGAAGTCTCCCACTATGATTGTGTGGGAAGTCTCCCACTATTATGTCATAGGTCCCTAAGAATTTGCTTTATGAATCTGGCTGTTCCTGTGTTAGGTGCACATATATTTAGTATACATAGGTCTTGTTGTTGAACTCTTTACCATTATGTAATGCCTTTCTTTGTCTTTTTTGATCATTATTGGTTTATAGTCTGTTTTGTGCTGGGCACAGAGACTCACACCTATAATTCCAACACTTTGGGAGGCCAAGGTCGGTGAACCACTTGAAGTCAGGAGTTCAAGACCAGCCTGGTCAGCGTGGTGAAACTTCGTCTATAATAAAAATACAAAAAATAGCTGAGTATGGTGGCAGGTGCCTGTAGTCCCAGCTACTCTGGAGGCTGAGGCAGGAGAATTGCTTGAATCTGGGAGGCAGAGGTGGCAGTGAGCTGATATTACACCACTGCACTCCAATTTGGGCAAAAGAGTAAGACTCCATCTCCGAAAATAAAACATAAAAATAAAATATAAAGTCTGTTTTGTCTAAAATCAGGATGCAACCCATGCATTTTTCTGATTTCCATTTCCTTGATAGATTTTTCTCCATCCCCTCATTTTGAATCTGCAGGTGTCATTGCATGTAAGATGGGTCTTTTGAAGACAGCATACAGTTGTGTCTTGCTTCTGTATCTACTTGCCACTCTGTGCCATTTAACTAAGGCATTTAGTCCATGTACATTTGTGGTTACTACAGATATTTGTGGATTTGGTCTGTCATGTTTTTAGTTGATTATTATGCAGATTTGTTTGTGTGGTTACTTTGTAGTGTCACTGGTCTGTGTACTTAAGTATGGTTTTGTATTTGCTGGTAACATTCATTCCTTTCCATATTTAATGTTCCTTTCAGGAGCTCTTGTACAGCAGTTTTAGTGGTAAAGGATTCCCTCAGCATTTGCTTGTCTGAAAAGGATCTTATTTCTCCTTCAGTTATGAAGCTTAGTTTGACTGGATATAAAATGCTTGGTTGAAGATTTTTTTCTTTAATAATGTTGAATATAGATCCCCAATCTCTTCTGGCCTATAGGGTTCCTGCTGAAAGTTTCACTGTTAGCTTAACGGGCTCCCTTTATAGATAACCTACTCTTTCTCTCTACCTCTCTTTAACATTTTTTCTTTCATTTTGACCTTGGGAAATCTGATGATTATGCATTTTGGTGATAATCTTATCTAGTATCTTGCAAGGGTTCTCTGCATTTTCTGATTTGAATGTTGGCCTCTCTAGAGATTTTTGGGACATTTTCATAAACAATATTCTAAAATATGTTTGCCAAGTTGCTTGCTTTCTTCCTGTCTCTTTCAAGAACACCAGTGATTCACAGATTTGGCCTTTTTGCCAGATCCCGTATTTCTCAGAAGTTTTGTTTGTTCCTTTTCATTCTTTTTTCTTCATTTCTGCCTACCTTATTTCAGAGAGCCTGCCTTCAAGCTCTGAGATTCCTTCCTCAGCTTGTTCTATTCTGCTGTTAATACTTGCAATTTAACACTGCACCTTTAATCTTTATTTTCCTGAAAGTTAATGAGGTCAAATTTGTCTTTTTGATGTCCTCCTTCATAAAGTACCTGTCTTTTACCCATTTTTCTATTATATTTTTTAATCAATCAATAGAAAAATGTCAAAAGATTGAAGTAGCAAATCTTTTACCCATTTTTCTATTGTATTTTTCATCTTTTACATATAGATTTATAGGAGCTCAGTATGTATTTTGAACTTTGGTCTTCTGTTAGATATATTCATTGCAAACATCTGCTTTTTTATTATTATTATTATTATTTTTATTTTTTGAGACAGAGTCTCATTCTTCTCTCCCAGGCTGAAGTGCAGTGGCATGATCTCAGCTCACTGCAACCTCTGCCTCCCAGGTTCAAGTGATTCTCCTGCCTCAGCCTCCTGAGTAGCTGGGATTACAGGTACCCACCACCATGTCCATCTAATTTTTGTACTTTTAGTAAGACAGGGTTTCGCCATGTTGGATAGACTGGTCTCAAACTCCTGACCTCAGGTGATCTGCCTGCCTTAGCCTTCCAAGTTGCTGAGATTACAAGTGTGAGCCACCATGCCCAGCCAAACATCTACTTTTAAACTATGATTTTTTTCTCAATATTTTCTAAATCTGAGATTTTAAAATTTATATTGAAATTCCATATACATAACCAAGAGTCAATTTTTCCAAGAAAACAAAGAAATAGATAACAATGAGGAAATATGGCTTAGGCATATTGAGAAAACTGAAGTAATATTTGATAGGAATAGTAATACACCATTTAATGTACTGTTTCTCACTTTTCTTATGTACAGAGTGTGTTTTGCATAAAATCTCTCATAGTGTTAAACTGTCTAAGATAGCAAAAAAGAAAAGGTAGTAGTAGCGATTAATAAATGCTAACTAATAATACAAAATGTATAAAAATGGACTAAGGCTGGCCTTTTGAACTGATACACCTTGATATATTCTTCTGCTGAACAATTTTGTAAACTCTGTTCAAGAAGTTTTGTTAAAATCTATTGCAGGAAACCATCATGAGCATGGGATGGCAGTATATAAAACAAAGAGGAAAGAGCTCAGTGAATTATCCATACAGGTCACTCAACCTTCACATTGATTCAAGAACAAACAGTGTGTGGTGAGTGTTTGATTAACCACACTGTCGGCAACATCAACTTAAACGCAAAATATGCAAAGAAAATATAGCACTGAGGTGCAGTGGCTGACACACATGACTGTGACATGGAAGCTCCTCCACACAGTGCTACTATTACATTCTGAAAAGGCACACCATGTCCTGATCAAAGGAAAAGAAAAATCCAGTGAAATTTATATTGCTGTCAATAGATTAGGCATTAATTGCCAAGGTTCTGGCCCCTGTTGCCCCACAATGGGAAGAAAACTTAAATTCTGGGCTCACCCCAGGACTGTGGTGTGATTTCCAAGAATTGCAAGCTGAGATCTGCAGCCAGAACTCAAATGGAAGAGGAGCCCGTTCTCTCAGAACACTGATGGGGATCATGGCTACAAAAACAAGAAAATACAGAGGAGCCACGTGACTCAACAAGGACCTATCTACTGGCGATTACACTTAAGTGCCATCTGCTGGATCACAGTCCAAACTCCAATACCAAAAATACCTTGCTAATAAACTCCTTTCTATCTGTCCAATCCATGAAACCAAGGACAATAATTCAGTGACAAATAAAGACCCTGCACAAAGCCATTGCCCTCTGAAAACATCCGGAAATGAAAACGACTATACTCAAATTACACCACAGTTAAAGGAACATCAGCTCACACAGATGAGAAACAACCAGCATGAAAACTCTGGCAACTTGAAAAGCCAGTGTCTTCTTTCCTGCAAGTGACCTTACTAGTTCCCCCAGCAATGATTCTTAACCATGCTGAAATGACTGAACTGACAGACAAAAGTAAAGAAAAAAATAAAGAGGAATGAATAAATTCTCCAAGAAATTTGAGATTATCAGAGACCAAATCTATGACTCATTGACAGTCCCTGTAAAAAAAAAAAAGGAAGAGAAAACAAGTAATTTAGAAACTTTATTTGAGGATATTATCTGTGAATATTTCCCCAGCCTCACTGGAGAGGGCAACATTCTAATTCACAAAATGCACATTACTCCTGTGAGAGTCTATGCAAGACAGTCATCCCCAAGACACATAGTAATCAGACTCTCCAGGGTTGACATGAAAGAAAAAATGTTAAAGACTTTAGAGAGAAAGAGCAGATTACCTACAAAGGGAAAGCCATCAAGTTAACAGCAAACCTTTTAATGGAACCGTTCCAAGCTACAACAATTGGGAGCCTATATCCAGCATTTTTAAAGAAAATAAACTCTGAGAATTTTGTATCTAGCCAAACTAAGCTTCATCAGTGTATTTGAAATAAGATACTTTCCAGACAAGAAAATGCTAAGGGAATTTGTCACCACAAGAGTTGCCTTACAAGAAGTCCATAAAGGCCCATAAAACTAGAGACCATTACCAGCCACCTGAAAAACACACTTAAGTAGAAATGCCATTGCCAATGATACTATAAAGCAACTACACAATATACAGCTCTCTCTCTCTCTCTCTCTCTCTCTGTCTCTCTCCTGCCTTCTCTCTATATATACACATATACAACTATAAAGCAGGCATTCTGTTAGCTGCATAATAACCAGCTAACAACATGATGACAGGATCAAACTCATGAATATCAATATCAACCTTGAATGCAAATTAGCTAAAAGCTCCAAATAAAAGACACAGAATGGCAAGTCAGGTAAAGAAGCAAAACCCAAAGTTATCCTGTCTTCCAAAGACCCATTTCACATGCAATGACATTCATACCTTCTAAGTAAAGGAATGGAGAAAAATCTACCAAGCAAACAACAACAACAAAAAAATAAAGAAAAAGAAAAAAAAAAAAAAGAAAAAAAAGCAGACAATGCGGCCAAGCGTAGTGGCTCATATCTGTAATCCCAGCACTTTGAGATGCTGAGGTGGGTGGGTCATCTGAGGTCAGGAGTATCAGACCAGCCTGGCCAACATGCTGAAACCCCGTCTCTACTAAAAATGCAAAAATTAGCCTGGCATGGTGGTGGGCACCTGTAATCCCAGCTCCTTGGGAGGCTGAGGCAGGAGAATGGCCTGAACCTAGGAGGTGGAGGTTGCAGTGAGCCGAGATCATGCCATTGCATTCCAGCCTGGGAGACAAGAGCAAGAGCAAGACTTTATTTCAAAAAAAAAAAAAAAAAAAAAAAAAATGCTGACAATGCTATCCTAATTCCAGAAGAAACAGACTTTAAACCAACAAGGATCAAAAAAGGCAAAGAAGGGCCTAATGGTAAAGGGCCAGATTTAACAAGAACATTTTAACTATCTTAAATATATACGTACTCAATACAGGAGAACCTGGATTCATAAAACAAGTTCTTAGATGCTTACAAAGAGACTTAGATAAACATTTCCATACCATCAAATATTTCTCAAGGGCAAGATACTCTCTGTCCCAAGGCTGTGGTTACTGTTCACAATTACTTGGTTTCTCTTCCTATGGGAGAATTATATCTCCCTATCCTGTTGAACTCAGATTTGGCCTTGTGACTTATTCGGGCAAATACAATGTAAGAGGAAGAGACATCTGTCACTTCTGGGATAAATCTTTGAAGGCATGTCCTCTCTTCCCTGCCCTCTATTGTGAAAGTCTGTGTTGGGTTTGAGCTTCCATTAGCCTGGGTCCCTGAATGAGTCTGTTGAGCTGCCTTGCTCCACTGCACATGTTGCATGAGTCAGAAATAAAGTCTGTTGCTGCAAACTGCTAAGATTTAAGTTGTTTATTTCCATGGCATAACTTCACTCAATCTGACTGATAGTATCCACATACTTTAGAATAAATGTCTCCATCCCACCAAAATTCATATGTAGAAATCCTAACCCCTAAGATACTGGCATTAGAATGTGGGGCCTGTGGGAGATAATTAGGTCATGAGGGTGAGCCCACATGAATAGGATCATATCCTTATAAAAGAAATCCTGAAGAACTCCCTTTTCCTGACACCATGTAAGGACACAATGAGAGGACAGCCATCTGTGAACCAGGAAGCAGGTGGGACCAGACACAATATAACCACACCCTGTTCAACTTCTTAGCCTCCAGAACTGTGAGAAACAAATTTCTGTTATTCATAAGCCACCCCATCTGCAGCATTCTGTAATAGCATACTAAATGGACCAAGACGCTGCAAAACCAAACAAAAAATACATGACACAAAATTGTACTCTATAAAATAGAAGGTTTTGTATGGGTGGTATTTAAAGACAAGACAGACAGGCTAGAGTTGAGAAACATACAGAAATAAAGCAGTATCAGCCATCACTGATATTTTCACTCTCTATTCTCCAAATAATCATTACCTTCCTGATAACAAATATTCTACCCATTGCTGGTGGAAAAAAATTAAAAGGAAATTTATATGTAAAATGAAAATATAGAAAATATCTGATTGCCATTTTATCTAAAAAATGTTTAGAGAAATACACAAAGTAGTGTTTTGAAACTTAAAAATAACTTTCTTATGCATAATAGTAAGATAATAATTATGGACAAAGCAATTAATATTTACTATACAAGGTAAATATTAAGGGCTTTCTATGACTAGAGCAAATAATCATTCTGACAATGAAAAACAGTCATTTACTAAAAACAATGTAAAAATATTTCTCTAATGTAGTCTAATCAATGTACACACCAAAACAAACTTTAGAATTGATATAATTGGAGAATTCTAAATGAAACATAAGACATTCTCTGGAAAAAGCATGTTCTTACATTAAAATTTCAGGACCAACAGTGATCCACTGTGTACAAATAATTTACCAGAACAATAGTAAATCAGACATTTTGGTATTCCAAGAAGTAGCTTTGTCAGTGACTGCAGCTGAAAGTAGACCATGATTATTCAGAGAAAAACTTTTATTTGGTGAATTTTGTCCTGTTTCTGCAGATCTAATCTCAGATCTGCCTAAACCCACCCCCATTTGATGGTTTTTCTCTAAACCCACCCCCATAGCCAAAGACAAAAGACAAACTCTTGGGAGCTCTATGACCCCACCCATTGGCTGAGAAACCTAAATATTTATCCTAGCCAACATAGGGCAAGTTTATATCCCCCTTCTACTACCATAGCTGGTGTTCTCTTGAAAGTGCCACCTTCTGGCTAGAGGCCAACTAACTCAAACCATTACACCAACTCACAACAGAACAACTGTGCTCCAAAGAAGCAGAAAATAACAGCCAAATCCATGACCTGCAACATCCTGGCTAACCAGAGGTCCTGAGTCTGTCCACATGACAACTTCACTGCTAGCATAACCAGCATTTGATAAAACCAGAGCACTAAAAAAAAAACTGCAACCAAGGGCTTCCACAAAGTCCACTTCACTCCTCTGCCACATCTACCAAAGCAGGTGCTGGTATCCATAGCTGGGAAACCTGAAAATGGGTCACATCTCAAGACTCTTTGAAAACATTCCCAGAACCAGTTCAGAGGCCAGTAGCCCCACTGGATGGCTAGACCCAGAAGGGTGAAAACAATCACTGCTGTCTGGCTCTCAGGAAATCCCATCCCCAGGTGGAAGGGAAGAGTATCACATCAAGGGATCACAACATGGGGCAAAAAAATCTGAACAGCAGCCCTGGAGTTCCAGATTTCTCCACTGAAATAGCTTACCCAAAGGAGAAGGAACAAGAAAAGGAACCATAATAATGTGACAAAACAAGGTTCTATAACACTCACAAAAGATCACACTAGCTCTCCAGCAATGAATCCGAACCAAGAAGAAATCTCTGAATTGCCAGGAAAAGAATTCAGAAGGTTGATTATTAAGCTACCTAAGGAGGTAACAGAGAAAGGTGAAAGCCAACCTAATGAAATTTTTTAAAATACAGGCTATGGATGAAAAATCTTCAGAGAAATAGATATCATAAAGAAAAAACAATCGCAACTTCTGGAAGTGAAAGATACTTAGAGAAATACAAAATACACTAGAAAGTTTCAACCATAGACTAGAACAAGTAGAAAACTTCACAGCTCGAAGACAAGGCTTTCAAATTAACCCAATCTGACAAAGAAAAAAGAATTTTAAAAAATGAACAAAGCCTCAAAGAAATTTGGGATTATGTTAAATGACCAAGCATAAGAATAATTGATGTTCTTGAGGAAAAAGAGAAATCTAAAAATCTGGAAAACTTATTTGAAAATTGAAAATGCTGAAATGATATCAAGTACTCTCTCAGACCACAGTGAAATAAAATTGGAAATTAACTTCAAAAGGAACCACCAAAACTATACAAGTACATGAAAATTAAATGATCTGCTCCCGAATGATCTTTGGGTCAACAATGAAATCAAGATTGAAATTTAAAAAATCTTTTAACTAAACAATAATAGTGACAAAACCTATCAAAACCTCTGAGATACCAAAAAAAAAAAAAAGATGCTAAGCAGAGAGGTCTTAGCATTAAATGTCTACATTTAAAAGTTTGAAAGAGCATAAACAGACAATCTAACCTCACACTTCAATGCACTAGAGAAACAAGAACAAACCAAACCCAAACTCAGCAAAAGAAAAAGAGTAGCAAAAATTAGAGCAGAACTAAATAAAATTGAAACCAAAAGCTGGTTCTTTGAAAAGATAAAAAAAATTGACAATTACAAGATTAACAAAGCAAAGATCAAAATAAGCTCAATTAGAAATGAAACAGGAAATATTGCAACCAATACCACAAAAATACAAAAGATCATTCAAGGCTACTATGAACATTTTTATGCATACATACTAGAAAACCTAGAGGAGACGGATAAATTCTTGGAAATATACAACTCTCCTAGATTAAACCAGTAAGAATTAGAAACTCTGAACAAGTAGTGAGAATGAAACCACAATTTTTAAAAATTACCAACAAAAAAAAAGTACAGGACCAGATGGATTCACAGCTGAATTCCATCAGACATTCAAAGAAAAATTGGTACCAGTCCTGTTGAAGTTATTCAAAAAGAGAAGGTAATCCTTCCTAAATCATTTTATGAAACCAGTATCACCCTAATGCCAAAACCAAGAAAGGACATAACAAAAAAAGAAAACTACAGATCAATATCTCTGATTAATACAGATGCAAAAATCCTCAACAAAATATTAGCTAACCAAATCCAACAGCATATCAAAAAGATAATCTGCCATGATCAAGTGGGTTTTAAACCAAGAAGGCAGGGTTGGTTTAACATATGCAAATCAATAACTGTGATACACCACATAAACAAAATTAAAAATAAAAATCATATGATCATCTCAATAGATGCAGAAAAAGCATTTGACAAAATCCAGCATCCTTTAGGATTAAAACCCTCAGCAAAATTGACATACAAGCGATATACTTTAAAGTGATAAAAGCCATCTATGACAAACCCACAGCCAACATTACACTGAATAGGGAAAAGTTGAAAGCATTCCCTCAAGAACTGAAATAAGACAAGGAGGCCCACTTTCACCACTTCTTCTCAACGTAGTACTGGAAATCCTAGCCAGAGCAACAGACACAAGAAAGAATTAAAGGGGATCCAAATCAGTAAAAAGGAAGTCAGACTGTCACTGTTTGTCAGTGATGTGATTGTACACCTAGAAAACCCTAAAGACTCATCCAAAGAGCTCCTAGATCTGATAAATCAATTCAGTGAAGTTTCATGACACAAAATGGATGAATACAAATTAGTAACCCTGCTATACATCAACAGTGACCAAGCTGAGAATCAAATGAAGAACTCAACGCCTTTTACAATAGCTACAGAAAATAAAAATAAAATACATAGGAATATCCCTAACCAAGGAGGTGAAAGAACTCTATGAGGAAAAGTACAAGACACTGCTGAAAGAAATCAAAGATGACATAAACAAATGAAAACATATTCCATGTTCATGGATAGGTAGAATCAATATTTTGAAAATCACCGTAGGGCCAAAAAAATTTACAAATTCAATGCAATTCTCATCAAAATACTGTCATCATTATTCACAAAACTAGAAAAAGCAATCCTAAAATTTGTATGGAACCGTTTTTTGGCTCCATTTGAATTTTGGAGTCTGCATAGCCAAAGCAACACAAAACAAAGAAAAGAATAAACCTGGAGGCATCAACTTCAAACTATACTACAAGGCCGTGGTTACCAAAACAGCATGGGATTGGTATAAAAATAGGCACATAAACCAGTGGAACAGAATAGAGAACTCAGAAATAAAACCAAATTCTTACAGCCAACTGATCTTCAACAAAGCAAACCTAAACAAACAGTGGAGAAAAGACATCCTATTCAACAAATGGTGCTGGGATAATTGGCAAACCACATGTAGAAGAATGAAACTGGATCCTCATCTCTAACCTTATAGAAAAATAAACTCAAAATGGATGAAAGTCTTCAATATAAGACCTTAGACCATTAAAATTCTAGAAGAAAACATCAGAAGAAACTCTTATAGACATTGGCTTAGGTAAAGAGTTCATGACCAAGAACCCACAAGCAAATACAACAAAACCAAAGCCAAATAGATGGAACTTAATTTAAATAGAAAGCTTCTGCACAGCAAAAGAAATAATCAACAGAGTAAACAGACAACCCACAGAGTGGGAGAAAATATTTGCAAACTTTGCATCTGACAAAGAACTAGTATCTAGAATCCACAAGAAACTCAAACAAATCAGCAAGAAAAAAAAAATCCTTTCAAAAAATGGGGTAAGGACACAAACAGACAATTCTCAAAAGAAGATATATAAATAAACATGAAAAGTGTTCGCCATTACTAACAATCAGGGAAATACAAATCAAAACCACAATGGGATACTACCCTACTCCTGCAAGAATGGTCATAATTTTAAAATAAAAAAAAATAGATGTTGGTATGGATGTGGTAAAAAAGGAATACTTTTACACTGCTGGTGGGAATGTACACTAGTATAACTATTATGGACAACAGAATCCTTAAAGAGCTAAAAGCAGAACACAATTTCATCCAGCAATTCCACTACCGGATATCTACCCAGAGAAAAAGAAGTCTATATATGAAAAAGACACTTGCACATGCATGTTTATAGCAGCATAATTCACAATTTGACAAATACAGAACCAGCCTAAATCCCCATCAACCAGTAAGTGGATAATGAAAATGGAATACTTCTCAGCCATAAAAAGGAAAAAAATAATGGCATTTGCAGCAACCTGGATGGAGTTGAAGACCACTATTCTAAGTGAAGTAACTCAGGAATGGAAAAACAAATATCACACGTTCTCACTTATAAGTGAGAGCTCAGCTATCAGGATACAAAGGCAGGACAATTATATAATGGACTTTAGGGTCTCTGGGGGAAGGGTAGGAGGGGTGTGAGAGCTAAAAATCTACACATTGGGTACAGTGTACACTGCTCAGGTGACAGTTGCACCAACATCTCAGAAATTATAAGAAACTTATTAATGTAACCAAACACCACCTGTTACCTAAAATCTATTGAAATAATGATTTTTTTAAAGTAAAAAGATGACCCACAATTGCAGAATATATTTGAAAATAATATATCTTATAAGGAACTTAATTCTGTAATATTAGGTTGGTACAGAAGTAATTGTGGTTTTTGCTGCCAGAAAACAATGGCAAAAACCAATTAATTACTTTTTAATATAGAGTTATTAATAACTTTTGTACCAACCCAATACATGAAGTGCTCTTAGAACTCAACAATATAAGACAAGTAGCTCAATTAAAAATAAGCAAACAATTTGAATAGACATTTATCACCCAAAAAAGATACACAAATGGGAGAGAGATCCAAGATGGCCGATTAAGAACAGCTCAGGATTGTAGCTCCCAGTGAAAGCAGAGAGAGTGAGTGGACGCCTCACCTTCAGATGAATTTTTGTTGCCCACAGACTGGGAGATTCCTGGCAGAGGAGCCACACAGGTCGCCAGCGCGACTTTTTTGGCCAGCGCGGCAATTTTGCTGGCACCTGGGCGCGGTGCTTCTCAGTGCGGAGTATAAGGGATGGGGTGCCCTTTGAGTCAGGCTCAGCTGGTCACATCCCCACAAGGAGAACAGCAATTGGAAGCGCTGAGGACTGAGAGTTTCACAGTAAGCACAGCTGAACCCGGGAAGGTCCAGCTCTGTAGGGAAGAGTCGTCCGCCAAAGGAAAACTAAGAAAGAAAAAAACTTCATCACTGGGCGGAGAGATCCAAAATGGCCAATTAAGAATAGCTCAGGATTGTAGCTCCCAGTGAAAGCAGAGAGAGCGAGTGGACGCCGCAATTTCAGATGAATTTCTGTGGAACACAAACTGGGAGATTCCCAGCGGAGGAGCCACACAGGTCGCCAGTGCGACTCTTTCAGCTGGCGCGGCTGTCTTGCCGGTGCCCTGGCCCAGTGCAGCACTTCTCAGTGCAGAGTATACACGACTGGATGCCCTTTGAGTTGGGCTACACTGGTCCCATCACCACAAGGAGAACAGCAATTGGAAACGCTGAGGACTGAGAGTTTCAAACTAAGCATAGCAGAACCCGGGAAGGCCTAGCTCTGTGGGGAAGGGGCATCCGCCAAAGGAAAACTAAGAAACAGAAAAAACTTCATTACCAACAAGCCGGACGTCCACTCAGACCCAATCTGAAAGTTGGCAATTACAAAGACGAGAGGTGGATAAATCCACAAAAATGGGAAGAAACCAGTGCAAAAAGGGCTGAGAACACTCAAAATCAGAATTCTCCTCCTCCTACGGGGTATCGCAGCTCCTCATCAGCAAGAGAACAAGGCATGACGGCGAATGAGTGTGATGAACTGACAGAATCAGGCTTCAGAAGGTGGATAGTAAGAAATTTCTGTGAGCTAAAAGAACATGTACTAACCCAACGCAAAGAAACTAAGAACCTTGAAAGAAGATTTAACGAAATGCTAAAGAGAATGGACAATTTAGAGAGGAATATAAATGAATTGATGGAGCTGAAAAACACAACACGAGAACTTCACGAAGCATACACAAGTTTCAACAGCCGAATTGACCAAGCAGAAGAAAGGATATCAGAGGTCGACGATCAACTCAATGAAATAAAACGAGAAGGCAAGATTAGAGAAAAAAGAGTAAAAAGGAATGAACGAAGTCTCCAAGAAATATGGGACTATGTGAAAAGACCTAATCTACGTTTGATAGGTATACCTGAATGTGATGAAGA
>CAUYLG010041374.1:0-50059 GCA_963573385.1 Cacajao melanocephalus | reverse complement strand
AGATACGTTCCATTGATGCCTAGTTTATCAAGAGTTTTTAGCATAAAGGGCTGTTGAATTTTGTTGAAGGCCTTCTCTGCATCTATTGAGATAATCATGTCTTTGATTCTGTTTATGAGGTGAATTAAGTTTATAGACTTGCGTATGTTGAAACAGCCTTGCATCCCCGGGATGAAGCCTACTTGATTGTGATGGATAAATTTTTCGATGTGCTGTTGCAATCGGTTTGCCAGTATTTTATTGAAGATTTTTGCTGAAGTTTTTCAGTATTTTACTGAAGTTTTCTTTTCTTGTTGAGTCTCTGCTGGGTTTTGGTATCAGGATGATGTTGTTCTCATAAAATTATTTGGGAAGGATTCCCTCTTTTTGGATTGTTTGGAGTAGTTTCAGAAGGAGTGGGACCAGCTCCTCTTTGTATGTCTGGTAGAATTTGGCTGTGAACCCATCTGGACCTGGGCTTTTTTTGGTGGGTAGGCTCTTAATTGCTGCCTCAACTTCAGCCGTTGTTACTGTTCTATTCAGGGTTTTGACTTCTTCCTGGTTTAGACTTGGGAGGATTCAAGTGTTCAGGAATTTATCCATTTCTTCCAGGTTTACTGATTTATGTGCATAGAGTTGTTTGTAGTAATCTCTGATGGTGGTTTGTATTTCTGTGGAATCTGTGGTGATATCCCCTTTATCATTTTTTATTGCATCTATTTGATTATTCTCTCTTTTCTTCTTTATTAATCTGGCTAGTGGTCTATTTTGTTGATCTTGTTGAAAAGCCAGCTCCTGGATTTATTGATTTTTTGAAGGGTTTTTTGTGTCTCTATCTCCTTCAGTTCTGCTCTGATCTTAGTTATTTCTTGTCTTCTGCTAGGTTTTGAGTTTTTTTGATCTTGTTCCTCTAGCTCTTCCAATTTTGATTATAGGGTGTCGATTTTAGATCTTTCCTTGCTTCTCATGTGGGCATTTATTGCTATATATTTTCCTCTAGACACTGCTTTAAATGTGTCCCAGAGATTCTGGTATATTGTGTCTTTGTTCTCATTGGTTTTGAAAAACATCTTTATTTCTGCCTTCATTTCCTTGTTTATCCAGTCAACATTCAAGAGCCAGTTGTTCAGTTTCCATGAAGCTGTGTGGTTCTGAGTTAGTTTCTGAATTCTGAGGTCTAACTTGATCGCACTGTGGTTTGAGAGACTGTTTGTTATGATATCCGTTCTTTTGCATTTGCTGAGGAGTGATTTACTTCCAATTATGTGTTCGGTCTTAGAGTAGGTGTGATGTGGTGCTGAGAAGAATGTATATTCTGTGAATTTGGGGTGGAGAGTTCTGTAAATGTCTATTAGGTTTGCTTGGTCCAGGTCTGAGTTCAAGTCTTACATAACCTTGTCAATTTTCTGTCTCATCGATCTGTCTAATATTGATAATGGTGTGTTAAAGTCTCCCACTATTAATGTGTAAGAGTCTAAGTCTCTTTGTAAGTCATTAAGAACTTGCTTTATATATCTGGGTGCTCCTGTATTGGGTGCCTATGTATTTAGGATAATTAGCTCTTCTTGTTGCATTGATCGTTTTACCACTATGTAATGCCCTTCTTTGTCTCATTTCTTGTTTGTTGGTTTAAAGTCATTTTATCAGAGACTAGGATTGCAACTCCTGCTTTTTTTTGCTCTCCATTTGCTTCGTGAATCTTCTTCCATCCCTTTATTTTGAGCCTATGTGTATCCTTGCATGTGAGATGGGTTTCCTGGATACAGCACACCGATGGGTTTTGGCTTTTTATCCAATTTGCCAGTCTGCGTCTTTTGATTGGGGCATTTAGCCCATTTACATTTAAGGTTAATATTGTTATATATGAATTTGATCCTGACATTTTGATAATAGCTGGTTGTTTTGCCTGTTAGTTGATGTAGTTTCTTCATTGTGTTGTTGCTCTTTACCATTTGGTACTTTTTTGGAGTGGCTGGTACTGGTTGTTCCTTTCTATGTTTAGTGCTTCTTTCAGGAGCTCTTGTAAAACAGGCCTGGTGGTGATGAAATCTCTGAGTAATTGCTTGTTCGTAAAGGATTTTATTTCTCCTTCGCTTATGAAACTTAGTTTGACTGGATATGAAATCCTTGGTTGAAAATTCTTTTCTCTAAGGATGTTGAATATTGGCCCCCACTCTCTTCTGGCTTGTAGGGTTTTTGCCAAGATATCCGCTGTGAGTCTGATGGGCTTCCCTTTGTAGGTGACCCTACCTTTCTCTCTGGCTGCTCTTAGCATTTTCTCCTTCATTTCAATCCTGGTGAATCTGATGATTATGTGCCTTGGGTTGCTGTTCTTGAGGAATATCTTTGTGGTGTTCTCTGTATTTCCTGGATTTGAATATTGGCCTGCCTTGCTAGGTTGGGGAAGTTTTCCTGGATAATTATCCTGAAGAGGGTTTTCCAGCTTGGATTCATTCTCTCTGTCACATTCAGGTACACCTATCAAATGTAGATTAGGTCTTTTCACATAATCCTGTATTTCTTGGAGGCTTTGTTCATTTCTTGTTACTCTTTTTTTCTCTAATCTTGCCTTCTCATTTTATTTTATTGAGTTGATCTTTGACCCCTGATATCCTTTCTTCTGCTTAGTCAATCAGCTATTGAAACTTGTGTATGCTTCACGAAGTTTTCGTGTTATGTTTTTCAGCTCCATAAATACATTTATGTTCCTCTCTAAGCTGTTTATTCTCATTAGCATTTCATCAAACCTTTTTTTAAGGTTCTTAGTTTCTTTTCATTGGGTTAGAACATGTTCTTTTAGCTCAGAGAAGTTTCTTATTACCCATCTTCTGAAGCCTGTTTCTGTCAATTCATCAGACTCATTCTCCATCCAGCCTTGTTCCCTTGCTGGTGAAGAGTTGTGATCCCTTGTAGGAAGAGAGGTGTTCTGGTTTTGGGTGTTTTCATCCTTTTTGTGCTGGTTTCTTCCCATCTTTGTGGATTTATTTACCTGTGGTCTTTGTAGTTGGTGACTTTCAGATGGGGTCTCTGAGTGGACATCCTGTTTGTTGATGATGAAGTTATTTCTTTCTGTTTGTTAGTTTTCCTTCTAACAGTCAGGCCCCTCTGCTGTAGGACTGCTGGAGGTCCACTCCAGACCCTGTTTGCCTGGGGCTCACCTGCAGTGGCTGCAGAACAGTAAGGGTTGCTGCTAGTTTCTTCTTCTGCTGTCTTTGTCCCAGAAGGCTACCTTCCAGATGTCAGTCTGAGCTCTCCTTTATGAGGTGACTCTTTGGATATATGGGGTTCAGGGAGCTGCTTGAGGAGACAGTCTATCCTTTATAGGAGCTCAAGTGCTGAGCTATGAGCTCCGTTGTTCCATTCAGCGCTGCTTGGCAGGTATATTTAAGTCTGCTGCAGTGGAACTCATAACAGCGTTTTTTTTCCCCAGGTGCTGTGTCCTGGGAAGGTAGGGCTTTATTTATAAGTTTCTGTCATGCTGCTGCCTTTTTTGAGGGATGCCCTGCCCAGTTAGGAGGCAGCCTAGTCACAGTCTGCCAGCAGAGGCATTGCTGAGCTGCTGTGGGCTCTGCCCAGCTGCCGTGTGAACTTCCCTGCAGTCCTGTTTATAGGGGTATAGTTAGAACTGCCTTGGCAATGGCGGCCCACCTCTGTAATGGTGGATTCTCTCTGTAATGGCAGACTACGTCAGCAATGGCAAGCTGCCTCGGTAATGGTGGACTACCTCGTTAGTGGTGGACTGCCTTGGTAATGGCGGACGCCTCTCCCCCACAGAGCTGGACCATCCCTGGTTCAGCTGTGCTTGCTGTCTCAATCCGGAGCGTTTCAGATTGATTGTCTTTGTGGGGGTGGAACTGGCCATGCCTGATCACCTGGCTCCCTGCCTCAGACCCCATTTTTTCAGTTGAACGGGCGACTCTGTCTCCCAGGCGTTCCAGTCACCAGTTGAAATGGCACCCAGATTGTGCTGGGGGCTTGTGGCACTTTTTTGCCTGGGAATCTCCTGGCCTGGCTCCCTATTTCAGTCCCCTTTTTATCAGTTGAATGGGTGACTCTGTCTCCCAGGCACTCTGGTTGCCAGCTGAAAAGGCGCCTGGACCTATGTGAGTTTTTTTTTTGTGTGAGGAGAGCGCAAGAGCTGAAACAGCCACGCTGGAGACCAGTGGCGCTCCTCCGCCCGGGAATCTCCTGGTCTGTGGGCAATAAAAATCTGTCTGGAAATGCGGCAACCACTCACCCTCTATGCTCTTGCTGGGAGATGCAATCCAGAGCTGCTCTTACTCGGCCATCTTGGATCACTACTTTTTTTTGAGACTGGCTATTGCTCTGTTGCCCAAGCTCAAGTGCAGTGGCATCATGATGGCTCACTATAGCCTTGACCTCCTAGGTGCAAGCCATCCTCCTGCCTCAACCTCCCAAATTACTGGAATTACAAGTGTGAGCTACCATGCCTGGCCTGATAATTTTTTAAAAAGGTAATGCAGTGATTGAGACTATTAGTGATATGATTTAGATCTGTTTCTCCATCCAAATCTCATGTTGAATTATAACTCCCAATGTTGGAGGTGGGGCCCAGTGGGAGCTGATTGGATCTTGGGAACAGTTTTTCATGAATGACTTAGTACCAGCCCCTTGGTGCTGTCCTTATGATAGTGAATGAGTTCTTGTGAGACCTGGTTGTTTAAAAGTGTGTGGCACCTTCACTCTTTTTCTCTTGCTCCTGCTCTGGCCATGTGAAATACCTGCTTTGGCTTCATCATCTGTCACGATTGTAAGTTTCCAGAGGCCTCCCCAGAAGTAGATGCTGCTATACTTTCTGTGCAGCCTGCAGAACCATGAACCAATTAAACCTCTTTTCATATAAATTACCCAGTCTCAGGTATATAGCAATGCAAGAATGACCTAATACAATTGGGAAGGCCTTTATCTTTTCTATTTCCTGCCTATATTTGTTACTTGCAAAAATACTGAAAGTTTAACTTATTTTTGTTTAAATTATATTAATAATCCATATACTAATGTAGTATTTGTTAATGTAATGTATTTATTAACTCTCCCACAGTATTTTGCTGATTTTATAGTTTTACTATATGCATAGGAAAACACATACATACACATTTGCACACATTTTGGATTTCTGAGTCAAGCAATCAAACTTAAAAAGTTTGACTCTAGGCCAGGCGTGGTGGCTCACACCTGTAATCCCAGTGCTTTGGGTGGCTGGGGTGGCAGATGATCACTTGAGGCCAGGAGTTTGAGACCAGCCTGGCCAACATGGCAAAACCCCATCTCTTCTAAAAATACAAAAAATAATTAGCTGGGCATGGTAGTGCATACCTGTAATCCCAGCTACTCAGAAGACTGAGGCAAAAGAATTGCTTGAACCCAGGAGGCAGAGGTTGCAGTGAGCCAAGATTGTGCCACTGCACTCCAGCCTGGGTGACAGAGCGAGCTACTGTCTCAAAATAAATAAATAAATAAAATTTGACTCTAGTTTAGAATAAAACCTTGAATACATCAACTCTGTTACAGGAATGTTTGAAATACTCATAATTCCCAAAAAGAAAATTTGTATGAGCCTAGTGAACAATATGATCACATAGATATTTCTCCTTGATTACTGGTGGATTTCAAAAGCAGCAAAAGAAGTAACTGAAGCTTTTGGAATTACTTTATTGCAAGATAGTAGTTGTGTATGCCTGTGGAAAGTACAAATTTCTTACTTAGTTTACCTTCAACACCAAATTTCCTATGTTTCAGGAGTAGAGATATGAAAAATATTTGAAACAATGGAATCTTCAAAAATTACATATTTGTTTAGTTTTTTTGAGGCAGAGTCTCAGTCTGTCACTCTGGCTGGAGTGCTATGGTGTGATCTTGGCTCACTATACCTCCGCCTTGTGGGTTCAAGCAATTCTCGTGCCTCAGCCTCCTGAGTAGCTGGGACTGCAGATGCACACCACCACACCTGGCTAATTTTTGTATTTTTGGTAGAGGTGAGTTTCAAATGGCTGGTCCAAACTGCTGGCCTCAAGTGATCCACTCACTTTGGCCTCCCAAAGTGCTGAGATGGTGGCTCCACCATGCCCAGCCTTTTTTAGATTTAACTAGCCTTTATTATCTATCAACTACAAGGCCAGGTGTGGTGGCTCATGCCCATAATTCCAGCACTTTGAGAGGCTGAGGTGGGTAGATCACGAGATCAGGAGTTTGAGACCAGCCTGGCCAAGGCCAATATTGTGAAACCCCATCTCTACTAAAAATACAAACAAAATTAGCCAGACGTGGTGGCAGGCACCTGTAATCCCAGCTACTCGGGAGGCTGAGGCAGGAGAATCTCTTGAACCTGGGAGACAGAGGTTTCAGTGAGCTGAGATCATGCCATTGCACTCCAGCTTGGGCAACAGTGCAAGACTCCGTCTCAAAAAACAAAAAACAAAACAAAAAACACATCAAGTGCAAGTTCCCCAGGATTGAAACTCAGATTTTCTGATTTAAACTGAAGTATTTTTTTTTGGTGGTGTTGGGGCGGGGGGTGGGACAGGATCTTGCTCTGTCACCTAGTCTAGAATGCAGTGGTGAGACCATAGCTCATTTTAACTTCAAATTCCTGGAACCAACTGACCCTCCCACCTCTGCCTACCAAAAATCTAGGATTACAGGCATGTGCCACCAAGCTTGGCTGATTTTTTTTTAAATTTATTTTTTGCAGAGATGGGGCCTCTCCATATCATCCTGGCTGGTTTGAACTCCTGGTGTCAAGTGATCCTTCTGCTTCGGCCTCTCAAAGTACTGGAATTATATGCGTGAGCCACCGTGCCTGGCCCAAACTGAGGTTTTATGACCACAATTCTACTGCTTTTTCTATTATAAAATCATAGTTTGCAATGTAATGACAGGAGTGCTGTAGATAGCATTTAGGTATCAACATAGAAGAAGACACATACATTTAGTCAGATGTTAGCTACAGAGCCCATAAAAGTCTCACAATTCCTTCCCTTCTATTCTTGGCTGCAAATCAACTCCAGCTTGGTCCACATATTGGCAGGCTTGGGCCTCAGCTGGGTAACAGGAAGAATCCAGCCAGTGAATATGGTAGGTGGGAGGACTTTGGATTGTGGCAACTAAGTAATTAGTTGCACATGTTTCTTTGTTGGTATAAAAAATTAAAAAGCATATGTATGTTGGATAATTATAGTTAGAATTAACTATTCATTTTTTCATATTTAGCTTTGCTTTGTTTTGAGGCAAATTGTTTTATGAAAGTATTCTCATTCCTATTCATTGATCCATAAAGTATGTGTAGACATTTTAAAAGTGTGAACCATGGTCTACTTATTTTGGTTTTCTTCAAATGGGGAATGAAAGAAACTTCTTCTAAGTGGGCAAAGTCAGTTAAAATAGAAATCAGATACCAGATACAAGTGAAAAAGCAACTTTATTTCTAAAAAAAAAAGCATTTTATAATACTTTATATAACTTTGAAATTAAGAACATTCTGTAACAGTAATAAACTTAAATTCAAAACAAAGTAGAAGCAGAGATTAAGAAGGAGATGGTAAAATGGGGCATTTGGGTCTGAGAGGGTAATTCCCAATTGCCCTCTTAAGAGCAAAGTGGAGTGTTTCCCAAAGAGTGTGCATCAAACACTCTTTTTCCACCTCCCACCTCCCTTTGCCACTTATCTCTTAGTTCCCAGTTTAAATATCTCTTCTGGAGACAGGTCTTCCATGTATCCCAGACTTGTTAAATGTCCCTGTCATTCTTCCCCATAGTTCTTATGGCAGCTTTGTAATATTACATTTGTTCTTCTTTGTTCCATGTCTCTTTTCCTGAATAAGATGTGAGCACCAGGACAGCTGTGATATTTGCCTTGTTCACTGCTGAATCACCAGTATCTAGCAAACTTCTTGGCACAGAGTAGGCCTCAATAATTGTTGAATGAATAAAAAAATTAAAAAATTTGTACCTTCTTTGTATCCTTAAGATCAAAGTAGTTTGCTTCTTTCCTTTTTTTTTTTCAAAACCAAAGACTTACTCTATTGCCCAAGCTGTAGTGTGGTAGTATGATTATAGTTTATTGCAGCTTCAAACTCCTGGCCTCAAGTGATCCCCCACTTCAGCCTCCCAAAGCAATGGAATTATGGAAGTTTGTTTCTTAAAATACTTGTTGAAAGAGAAACTAAGTTTTTTCCTGATTCCTGGAATTTTTATCGCTTTTGATTGATGCTCCATGAGAGCAGACTGTTTTTACTCTTCATTTTATGATCTTGAGCCGTGCATGGCATATAGCAAGTTCAATGATACATCTATACAAATATCTCTTATAACAAAGACATATCAAATAAAATACTGCTAAATATCAATAAAAACCAGGTGAAAATATGTAAAATAAAGAGTAAAGATCAGGATGTAAAACGATTAAAAATGCATCAAACCTTAAATTTAGCATTTCCTAAAGTGAGCTAAAGTGAAAAGAAAAATAGTCAATTGCTTAGCTCTTATTATCATAAAAGAAAAAGTATTAGGAGAGTTTTGCTACTTTAGAGGTAACTCCTAATACATTTTCTTTATAAATGTGGGGTTAATATAGAATTCATTAAATAAAGTAGTAGACAAAGTTTCCAGGAGCACTCTTACATCCCATATGATAACACTTTGAATGGCCACTGACGAAAGCGAAAGACTTAGCATTACAATCCAAATTCAGTGAAAACTATTCTGCAAGGGGCAGAATGGGTCAAATATGTGACCTATTGGTTGCCCAAGGTTAGAATACCTAACGTAAAGTTCCTAAAGTACACTGGGGGGCAGATGCTTTTTAAAAATGGATAGGGCTGGGCGCAGTGGCTCACGCCTGTAATCCCAGCACTTTTGGAGGCCAAGGCAGCGGATCACCTGAGATCAGGAGTTCGAGACCAGCCTGGCCAACATGGTGAAACCCTGTCTCTACTAAAAATACAAAAATTAGCTGGGCATGGTGGTGCATGCCTGTAATCCCAGCTACTCAAGAGGCTGAGACAGGAAAATAGCTTGAACCCAGGAGGCAGAGGTTGCAGTGGGCTGAGATCGTGCCACCTCACTCCAGCCTGGGCGACAGAGCGAGACCCTGTCTCAAGAAGAAAAAAAAAAAGAAAGAAAGAAAAATGCATGTGCCTCAAGAGCTTGCTTGGATTAAATGAAATGATCCATGTGAAATATCTGGCACATACAATGCTTTCAGATAAGCTTTGGCTGTTATTCCCCATGGACTGATCACCCTAAAGAGGGTTTTTTTGTTTTGTTTTGTTTTTTGTTTTTTGCCAAAGCTCTCAACATCATTGTACCTTAGTCCCCCTACTGTATCTAATAAAAAAAAACCCAAGTCAGGAACAATTCTACAATCTACTTTTTCTGCTTCTTTATCTGGGTACTGGTAAAAGAATGGCTGATAGCACAAGTTTATATTCTCCAAAACTACTTGGGATCTTAACATCTTTTGACCATTTACTTACTAGCTCATGATTTACCCTTTCAGTGAATATCAAAAGTACTTTCCCCAAGCTCTCTATCTAAACCTCACCTTTCTCACTTTCAATGGAAAATTTTGCTTATATGTCATGGAGAAAAATTAATCCGTGTTAAATGGAAGTAAATACTGTGACTATTAGCTTGCCTTTGTTACATAACATACCACTCCAAAACTTAGTGACTTAAAACAACAGTCATTCATTAGCTTGTGAGTTTGTGGATCATCATTGAGCTGGGATCAGCTGGGTAGATCTGCTGATCTTACCTGGGTTCATTTATGCAGCTATAGTCAGTTGGTAGCTCAACTGGGCCTAGATAGTCTGGTATAGATTCTTTCATTGGATGGTTGACTGGCTGTTGGCTCGGGTGCTTTGGTTTTCTCCCACATGGTTTCTCCAACAGACTAGTTCAAGTATCAGGCTTCACAGCAATGAGAGTGGTCAGGTTCTGAAATGCCAGTACTTTAAAAAAATCTCTGCTTGTATCTGTTTTCTAATATCCCATGTGCTGAAGAAAATCATATGGCGAAGCCTAGTTTCAAAGTGTAGGGAAATGGGAGATGTGGCAAATTCACACAAAGGTGTGTGCCTGTAGGGATGGGAAGAATTCATCATCATATTGTGATCTACCGCACTGTTCCAACTGAAAAAATAAACTGCTTGCATATATATTAATATGAAAAGGATATATTCACAAATTTTTATCACATACAAAAGTGTTTTCTAAAATTCAGTGAAGAGCTAAAATTCAGTGAAATAGGATAGATACACAAATTTATATCACACACAAAAGTGTTTTGTAAAATTTAGTGAAGAGCTGGCACAAATTTAAGAAATATGGAAAGTTTTAAAATGGTATGAAATGTGGAACATAGGAGTGCCAAAGCAAGCCTTCACTCTGCAAATTCTGGATACCTTGAAATTTCACTGCCTGTTCTGTACAGTAGATAAAGCTTGCCACTTATTTACGGTGTAAGATGCAATTAAAGACACCTGTATAATACCTGGACCCCAATGTGTTATAACCATAGTTAACTGTGAATTTAAAAAACAAAGTAAAACAAACAAACTCTTCACTGCAGAAAGGCCAATAAGAAAATTTGTCTTTGCCCTGGTTCCTGTTTGGATAAATGCTATTTTTTTTTTTTTTTTTTTTTTTTTAGATAGAGTTTTGCTCTTGTTGATCAGGCTGGAGTGCAATGATGTGATCTTGACTCACTGCAACCTCTGCCTCCTGGGTTCAAGCAACTTCTGCCTCAGCCTCTGGCATAACTGGGTTTACAGGCATGTGCCACCATGCCCAGCTAATTTTTGTATTTTTAGTAGAGATGGGGTTTCACTATGTTGGTTGGCCTGGTCTTGAACTCCTAACCTCAGGTGATCCACCCACCTCAGCCTCCCAAAGTGCTGGGATTACAGGCATGAGCCACTTTGCCTGGCTGAGGAATGCAATTTTGAAACCAAAATCTGGGAGTTAGATGTGTGCCAATAAAAACCTAGATGAAATGAATAATATCTAGAAATATATAACTTCTTCATACTGAAGTTATGACATGTAAAGGACTTAGAAGTCATTGCTTCCATCCTTAAACATAAAAATCTGAAGAAACTGAAAAATCAATGATTATTCTTAGATTTACCAGAGAATTGAGGTTGCAGGCCAAGCTGCCACTTCTAAATCCGGAAAGACAGCTAAATACAGAGCAACAGAGCCAAGATCAACTCACTTGGAGCAGAAGCTTCTGGAGCCATAAACTGGTAGGAACACTAAATGGTAATTTTGATAAATTGCTGGAGAGTGAGTGTGAGAATGAGAAACTCTTAGGGGGAGCTGTCTTAAGAGCCTACTACACTTTTGTGGATTTTAACTCTAGGAACCTCACACCAAGTTCTCATAATGAAAAGATGAGAAAAAAATCCTATCTCTGGTTGGGGGAAGGGAAAAGTAACCATTTTGAAATAAGCCCAAAGCATTTTCTATAATAAAGGCCTACTTTCTGAGAAAAAGGAATTTACCAGAGCATTTCCCACTTAGGGGTAAACCCATTTTCTAATTTCCAGACACTTTGAGCTTTTCTGCGTCACATAAGCAAAGAAGGGGAAGAAGCTAAGAAGTATTTGTGAAGGTCATAGCCCACTAAAAGACTGATTATAATACTATAGAATGGTCCCCTTCCCCTACTACTTACAATATATCAACAGGGCTGCATGATAACATTAGTAGATTATAGCTGAGAAAGAAATAAATCCCCAGAAACTGTTCCAAAGAAACATAGATATTAAACTTACTAAACAAAGACTTTGAAATAACTGTCTTAAATATATACAAACATATTGATAAAGAACTAAAGGAAATCAGAAAAATGATACATGAGCAAAATGCAGATATCAAGAAAAAGATAAATTACATGAAAAGCAAACAAATTCTCGTGCTGAAAAATAATTTAGCTGAATTGAAAAATTCACTTGAGGGGTTCAACAGTAGACTTGAACAAGCATAAGAAAGAATCAGCTAACTGGAAGCCAGGTTGTTTGAAATTACCAAGTCTGAGGAACAAAATGAAAAACGAATGAAGAAATGTGAATAGAGCCTAAGGGACTTAAGGAACTTATGGGACATGATCAAGCAAACCAAAATACACATCATAGTAGTACAAGAAGGGGAAGAGAGAGAGAAAGGGAGTATATTATTTGAAGAAAGAATAGCTGACCTAATATTCCATCCATGCATATAAAGAAGATACACACCATGTTTGGAGGTCTGAATGTAGGTTGGCAAGGCAGGTGGCTGGAAAGAAAAGCTGGACATGAAGTGGGAAAGAACAAGGCAAACTGGAAGCCATGAGGATAAACCAGAATCTGCTGCCTGTTTCTCCCTGCTCTAACCTTGATATCATGGTGACCTGCAGAAGGTGCTGCTTCCTTAAGTCATGGAACTGCCCGTGCTTCTGGTGCAATAGAGAAGTACAAAGAGGAGATATTACCAGAGAAGGAGGCTCTGCAGGCTTGGCTGCTGCCCCATACCAAGCTAAACCACCGTATTATTAACAATGTGTATGAGCTGCAATGGTATCTGATACCTGTCAATGCTTTCAGATGATAATGGCTGCTGCTTCATTTCTGCCTTCTAAATCTTGTGCAAATGTTTCTTGTGGCCAGTCTTTACTTGAGACTATATAAGCAAGGGAACTCCAGGAAACAATGTTCCAGTTTAGATAACCTTTTAATTAAAAAACTTTTTAATTGAAAATATGCATTTTTTTATTACCAGAGATAAGTTGACTGTTTCGTATACATTCTTTTTTTTTTAAAAAAACTTTTAAGTTCAGGGGTACGTGTGCAGGCTTGCTATATAGGTGAACTTGTGTCATGAGGGTTTGTTGTACAGGTTATTTCATCACCCAGGTATTAAGTCTAGTACCCATTAGTTATTTTTCCTGATCCTCTCCCTTCTCCCAGCCTCCAATAGGCCCCATTGTCTGTTGTTCCCCTCTATGTGTCCATATGTTCTCATCATTTAGCTCCTACTTGTAAGTGAGAATATGTGGTGTTTGGTTTTCTGTTCCTGCATTAGTTTGCTAAGGGTAATGGCCTCCCAGCTTAGCTAACTTAATGCAGCAGAAATTAATAGCAGTTTATCCTTTGTCAAATTGGCACCCATAAGCACCTTTTTAAACTATACTTAATTTTGAATAAAAACAATAACGAAGTAATGCTTCCATGTAAGATGATGCAGTGCAGTGGTCAGTCTTGGACAACTGAAAACATGCCAATGCTCTTCCAGAAGAGAAAACAAAGTCTCTTTAGTTTTGTTTGATGTATTCTTCTTCTAGCAGTGTTAAATTTCTTTGATATCCTCTAATATTGACATGCACGGTTAAGTGTTATAGTTATATCTTATGCTAGGCAGTAGGAGAAGAAGAAAAACAGTTGGTTAATATGTAAGGTTGTCCCTCTGTATCAATGGAGAATTGATTCCAGGACCATCTGTGGATACCAAGTATATACCTCAGATAGTCAAGTCCCTTATATAAAATGCATTGGCCAGGTGCTCATGCCTATAATCCCAGCACTGTGGGAGCCTGAGACAAAAGGATCACTTAAATCAGGAGTTTAAGAAAAATTTAGGCAACATAGTGAAACCCTGTCTCTATTTAACTAAAAAAGAAAAGAAATACCACATCTATAAATGTGCTTTATTAAGATGTTTAATATACTTTAAATATAAAAATTTATTTTCTTAATCTTAGATTGCTGTGATCAACTTTTTTCATTATTTCTATAAATATTTTGTCCCAAACACTTTAAGATAATCTTACAGAACTCTTGGTTTAAGAATGGATTGTTTTTTCCTACAAAAACTAGTGTAAAATTTGTGTGTGTTGAAACACACTGCCATATGCTGACCCACTCACCAATTGATTTGAATGTTTTTGCAGTGTTTTTCATTTTTTTGTTCTGCAGCCAACCAAATGGAAGGCATTATTTTTTGTGTATGGTTTATAAATCAATGAAAAGATTTGAGGTGATTATAGCAATACCAATTCAACCATATTATGTACACTGTTCTTTTTACTTAAAAAAAATCCCAGAACATAGTCCCCATACAAATCTTTTCCCTTAGTGTTAGAACTAGTTATTCAGATTTAATTGGCAAGAAGTTTAGTGTTTAATGTTAAAAATCTAATAAATTATTAGTATTTTGCCAATTATATTTAGTATCCCTTAATGAGGATAAATATATATTATTTAAGTTCTTAACACAATTCCCTAACATTATTTAATTTATTTACTTAATTCCACTACTATATTCCCATGGTTTTCTGATATCTCTGATTTTTTCCATCTGTGTAAGCAACAGAATGGCAATTCTACATGACTATGATTTCGTGTTTTCAATAAGAAGTGCAGTGGTGAAAACAGATCTTACATCTCCCAGCCACCATCTAGTCCCTCCTTGCTCTCAAAACACACACACACACACACATACACACACACACACACACACACACACACACACACTCTGTAGAAGAGTTGAGAAAAATAGCATCGTAGTGTTAACATATAAACTATTAGGAATTAATGAACGTTAAATCCAGTGTGTCTATCCTGCTTTTTCTCTTGTAATTTCCTTTATGGTTTCAATTATAAGATGACTTTACAGCTCACAAATGGGCTGAGTGGAAAAAAAAAAAAAAGGCGACTTACCCTGATATCAAACATTGGAAAAGTGGGAGAAAATTGCACTCTGACTTTAAAAAGAAGCATCTAATGAAATCATGATTCATTTTATGTGGAAAAGCATAAGCTGCATCTAAATAGCATTGTTAATGTAAAAATTCTGTTTCAACAATATATCCTCTGCATTTTGTTTTACCAGCCACCTGATAAAAATGAGGTTCTGCAATGGTTTTTCACTTGCACCATTTGGAGAAAAAGTATCTTGAAGGACTTTCTGATTTTTTTCTTTCTATAACGTAGTGATTACATATAACAGATATGACTCTAACCTAATAAGATTAAAAATGGCATTTGGAGTCCTGTCCCATACCCAGGAGAAGGGGTCCTGTCCCATACCCAGGAGGAAGGACTGCTGTACAGAGTGGCCAAGAAGAATCTGAACAGGCCCTGCTGGGTTTCTCTAATCAGTCTAATAGTATTAGATCTATCTTGTTTGTCCAATCACTTCTATACAGTAGTTTATGCTTCAGTCAGGCTTATCCAATGAAATCTCCATTTCAGTCATGGTTATCCAATGAAATCTCCATAAAAGACCCAAGAGGACAGGGCACAGAGGGTTTCTGGATAGCTGGACACATGGAGGTTCCTGGGGGGTGATGCACCAAGGGAGGTCATGGAAGCTCCTTTCCCCTTCCCCCATACTTCACCCTATGCATCTCTTCATCTGTATCCTTTGTGATATCCTTTATAATAAACTGGAAAATGGAAGTATTTCTCTGAGTTCTGTGAGCCACTCCAGCCTACCTGCTCTACCAAATTGATCTGCTCTACCAAATTAGTTGCACCCAATGAGGGGTGGTATCCCTGATGTGTAGTCAGTGGGTTGGTCAGAAGCACAGACAAAACAGCTGGAGCCTTGTGACTGGCACTGGAAGTGGGGAGCAGTCTTGGCGACAGAGCCCTCAACCTGTGGGATCTGACACTATCTCTAGGTAGATGGTGTCAGAATTGAATTGAATTAGAGGACACCCAGTTGGTGTCCACTGCAGAATTGATTGCTTGTTTATTGGTGGAGGGAAATCTCCACACATTTGGTCACAGACGTCTTCAGTGTTGATTGTTGTGGTGTGAGAGCAGAGGAGAAACCGTTCGAGTTTTGCCTATTCAGTGTGTTACTCTTCAGATTTTTAGAAAATGATTGGGTTTTTCATGAAACCAAGTACTGGATAAAGTTCTCTGCTGGAGCAGTAAACAGAATCCAAAGCGATCCATCAGTTGTAGGAGTGGAGACAGAAGACCAGGAGCCTTAGGAGTGGAGATAGGAAATCAAGAATTCTCAGAAGTTGTGAGTAAAACACCGGCTGTGAATTTAGTGGTGATGGTAGCAAGAAATGAAGGTGGTTTAACCTGATTTCAAAGAGGGCATTATGCCTTTTATTGCCTTGCTGTCTCTTAACTTTAAACCCATTCTCATATACTCTGTTTTGTAATAATCTGCAAACCATCTTACTGCTTTGCCACCCTGTCCTCTGTGAGGATCTACCAATAAAAGATGCCAGAGGGAGACTGCACTTCTTCAACCTGGCAGTGACAGTTTGTTCCAGAAGCAGCAGTTGAATCCAGTTTGCAGTTTTTCTAATATGCAGAACCAGCCTTGTTGTTTTGTCTCAGAGACACCAGTAGCAAGCAGCTAGTGATTCCTCCTAAGAAGTCTGGGTCTTAGTCCTATGGGGCCCTTTGTCTAATGTCAGAAATTATCATCATATCCCTCTCTTTGTAGGTTGAGTTTCAGTTCAGCAGGGGCCCCTTCTCCAATTTGTTTGTGGTAAAGAAGGGCACACCAATATAATATAAAAGTCTCAGTAAAGTGACCATGATAGAGACCCCAAGATTTTGTTATTGTTGTTGTAGTTTTTTTTTTTGTTTTTTGTTTTTTTTTGGATACAGAGTTTCGCTCTAGGCTAGAGTGCAGTGGAGCAATCTTGGCTTACTGCAACCTCCACCTCCCAGGTTCAAGTGATTTTCCTGCCTTGGCCTCCCGAGTAGCTGAGATTAGAGGCAGAGGCATGTGCCACCACGCATGGCTAATTTTTGTATTTTTAGTAGAGACATGGTTTCACTATGTTGGCCAGGCTGGTCTTGAACTCCTGACCTCAGGTGATCTGGCAGCCTCAGCCTCCCAGAGTGCTAGGATTACAGGTGTGAGCCACCATGCCTGGCCTAAGGGTCTTTCTTGTGCTATATGAGAGTTAGAGAGGATTTGCTGATGGGGAGGGTCTCTGTCTGCTGAGGCTGGGATGGGAGAGATGCCTTAAAGGGGACAATTTGATTCTGCCTCCTGCCCTCATGTCTAAACAGTCAGACCAAGGGAAGAAACACTATCCCCAATGTGGCTTTGGAACACGTCATTCTTCAATCTGTATGCTTATGACTCATGGGTCAAATCCCGCCCACAGTCTGTATGGCCAGTGAACTAAGAATGGATTTTGCTTTTTAAAAAATTGTTGGAAAATAAGCCAAAAGAAGAATATTTTGTAATCTACGAAAATTTTGCAAATTCAGATTTCAGTATCCATAAATGACATTTTATTGGATCATAGCCACACTAATTCATTTCAGTGTTGTCTATGGCTACTTTTATGCTACAATGGCAGTTTTTAGTAGTACAGTAGAGACTGTGTGCCCACAAAGATGAAAATATTCATGCTCTGGCCTTTTATGGAAAAGGTTTGTGGAACACTGCGCAGAAGAAGGAAAGGATGAGGTGTGAGAAAGAGGTAGATTGGGATTAGCCCTTCAAGGAGATCAGTTAAGATGCCTAAAGTAGATAATGTGTTTGTGTGTCTTCTTAGTGGCCCCTCTGAGAGATTGCGTATAGGTGTGTCAGGATGCTAGGTATTTTCCTCAGCATCTTAAAAGGAAATGGTGAAAAAAATCATTTATCTGCACTTTGGGGTAAAGTAGGGGAAAAAAGTTTGAAGTGGATATAAGACTGTATTTTTCAGTTGGCCAGGTGCAGTGTCACCTGTGGGGCACATGGGCTTTCAAAGGTAGTAGCACATAGGCAGGGTGGCTCAGAAAGAGTTAATGATAGAATCAGCAGGATGGTGATGGAATGTTGTGTAGTGTGATGGTCCTGGGGGAACTCTTATTCCTCATCACTGACTTTCCCTAGAGGAGAGGAGGCTTCTGCTTCTCTTTCCAAGACTGTGAACACTTCTGGTTTCTTTCCCTACTTCTATCCACTGGGACCACTTTACCAGTGGGTGGGGCTACCTTGCTTTCAAAACAAGATACAGGCTCAGCTCTGGTTTTCTTTCTCTTGCCTGTCTCATGGATCACTAAGAAGGGCAATGGGCTTTATCCTGCTTGCTGCCCCAAGATGGTGAGATTCTGGGGTAAGAATCTGTTTTGGCGTGCTTTCCAAAGGCAGCCCTGGAAATCGATCATTCTCTCCATGCCTCTGACTTTATTGTGAGAGAGGCTTTAGTCTGGCTGGGTATATACAGTTAGATTTGCAGATCTACTTTTTTTCACAGGTAGGTCCCAAGGTGCACATTCCCTGAGAGGTAGGCCCTAGTCTCATTTTTAGTGTAGTTTTAGCAGGGATTTTGTGGAATATTAGACACTTACGTAGCTTATAATAAAGATGATATACTAATGAGATACTCGTTTGATTCCTTGTGTCTGTGTTCAGTTAATTATAACTTGGAGAAGATGAGTGATTGGTGTTCTGTGGCCTTCAACATTCATGGCCATGAATATTCAGAAAAACTGTAAATATAATACACCCGGTGTTTGGATTCCCTCAGGAAGATGATGAGGGACAAAGTTTGTGCCAAGTGGCCATGTGGAGAAGAACTTTAATGTCATGCAGGAAGCAAGAACCTGCTCTTCTATCCAGATGTTTAGTATCTTCATATTCTGTAACCTGAAGCTGTTGACTTCATAGTCCTAGTGAGGCAGAGTAACTTCAGAACTTGAGACAGAGAAAGTAGACATCTTCTAAATTTACTTCATAAATGACAGGGTTATCTGATCTCAGCTCTGTTGATAACTTCATGTTATAAGACATTATCTTTTCTTCTTCTTCACTGAAAACAGACCATGGTATGTAATTCTAAGATTGATCCAGATTTGTGGTCCTTCAATTTCTTTTATGTTTCTAAAGACTTTTGTGTGTGTGTGCAAACACTTCTATACAAAAACCTGTCTTTGCTTTACTTCCCCCTTCTAATCTCAATCCCTAGTCCCTTCTTTTATTAATAGTCCCTAGAAGAGTAACTTGCAATATGTGTATATTAGAGCAATAATTCTTGCCAAAAAGTATTCAGAATTAGATTTATATCAGAATTTGAAATATAAGGGATTTAGAGATTCTGCAGAACTTATAATATCTCTGTATAGTGTTATTTCAGAATTAAATGAAAGTAAAGAATCTAGTATCATTCCTGGCACAAAATATACATTTAATATTGTTAATACTGTCCATTGAGAATAGCAAAGATACATTTAAACACCTGAAAAAGTATATATTTATTTTATAATTAAAAACAAAATTGAGGGAGGCCTAGGCAGGTGGATCATTTGAGGTTAGGAGTTCGAGACCAGCTGGGCCAACATGGTGAAAGCTGCCTCTACTAAAAATACAAAAATTAGCCAGGTGTGGTGGCTGGCGCCTGTAATCCCAGCTACTTGGGAGGCTGAGGCTCGAGAATCACTTGAACCCAGGAGTCAGTGGTTGCAGTGAGCCAAGATTGTGCCACTGCACTCCAGCCTGGGCAACAGAGTGAGACTCTGTTTCAAAATAATAATAATAGAATAGAAATCTCAAATCTATCTCCATACTTAATTTCTAGCTTCAGTGATGCATATGACTTAATGGACTAAGATCATGTTTCATCATAGTCATAGAACATTACAGCTGGCAAGGCCAGTGGAAGGCATCCGACATCTTTATTTTACTTATTCATACACTGAGATAGAGATTGTCTAATTGGTTCCCAAGATTCTATCACTCTTTTCATTATTTGCAGTTGCGAAACATCTTGATGAAATCTAGATGTTTAAAAAAATCTGGATATTTATTTTGGCCTCTTTAGATTTTTAAAAGAATGCTTTCACTTTTAATTTGCATGTTAGTTCCCATGTAGCCAAAGCCTTTATCCTCTTCAACAAAAAGCTGTGAGGTGCATTCATTGCAATGTCTAAAGAAAAAAAAAGTTATGAGGTCACTAAAACCAACGAGTTTGAAGTTGAAAAATTAGCTTTGAGCATCGTATGTCAGTAGAATGCCTGAACTGTGGAATTGACTCTTAAATTATTACTAATGGATTTCCCATGGGGGGTGAGGGTTGCATGATTTCGATAAGATGATGCAGGACCTTAAGTCACCAACTCATCCATGATTAAATGTTGCTTGTGAAAACTGTGGGTCATTTTTAGCTCTGATCCATTGAATAATTACAGTATATTCTGGGAAAGGTGTGTTTTGCTTAGGTGGCATCATTAGGAAAAAGGATTTCCCCATGCCATTTTCAAAATGAATGTGATGGCTCCTTATCTCTTGTTTATTTCATTGGTCTGCTAGTCCCATTGTGTCAGGGATCATATTATTGTAACATAGATCATCTTATTAAAACAGATTCTAAAACAGAAAACAAAACCAAAATAAATTTAAAAACTACACTAGCCAAAAACTATATACTTCGGGACATCTCCAATAAGTAGCCATAATTTACCTAATACTTTGAATCATTCAAATGGGATCTCAGAACATAATGAATTCCATAAAAATGTTTTAATATACTTTTGTTATTTATCTCTGACTTTTAAGTTTCCCCCAGTTGTTTATTTAAAATCTTTGCCTACAGCAGACAGTGCTGGTGAGCCCTGGCTTAGTTACTTTCCACCCCCATTATCTTGGGGGTAATCAGTTTCCTCATTTCCAAAATAGGGATGAAAATGGTACTTATCTCATGGGATTGTTGCAAGGGTTAATGAGATAACATGGAAAGCACTTAGCATAGTGTCTGGTACATAGTAACTACTCATCAAATATATGTAATAATTATTGTCTGTCCATTTCACTTTTCCACGGTGGGCAGGAACGTATAATGGGAAGCGCATGGTGTCTGGAGTCAGTTCTGGGCTCTAGTTCTGAGTCAGCCACTTACTCCATGTGGCATCTTGAGAACTTCAATTAACACTTTGAGGCGTATTTCCTCATTTCTAAAATGGATATAATAATATCCAGTTCACTGGGTTGTTGTGAGCACAGTGCCTATTAAGTCCTCTTCCTAACAATCGATTGTCAACAAGTGAACATTTATGAAGTCTATTCCAAGGACAATGCAAAGCACAAGGTGTAACAGGAAGTTTTAATAGAAAATAAGCGGGCGTTCTCCACCACGGGCAAGGAGAGCATCTAACAAATCATGCCAACCATGCACAATGAATTGCTGATGATATATGCAAATTAAAGTGGATCTCCAATCCATGCCCATTTATATTTTTCGAGTGTGGATGTGGAGAAATTTTCAATGAGAGCCTTTTTCCTGGTATTTTTACAAGTCAGCAGATCTCCAAAGCCCAACTAAAATATGGGCTGATTAAAGACTCTAGAAAAACTGGAACGTTCGCCAACTGTTCGGTGGCCGGTGCCACAGAAACTAGGACAAACCGAGCCTCTTCTTTCTAACCAAGGGCAGATCTCAGGCTCCCTCGGGGAGGTAAAGCGGAAGGGCGAAATGCCGGTCAAGTTGCCTAGACTCGGATGGAAGCGCTGGCCAAAGGGCCCCTCCCCCGTGTCACCAGTCTCCCCATCCCTGTCATGGAGGATTCTCCTCAGGCGTTGTGACAGACCCGAGGCATGTCGCCCGGGGCCCGCCGGGCCGAGGAGGAGCCGAGGCGGCCCGGGGAACTCCAGTCCTCACACGGTTAACGCTCTTCCAAGGAGAGTGGAGGAGGGTCCCCGCCCACGAGAACCAGGAGCTGAAGCCCCGCCTCAGCGGGCCCGGCCCCTCCTCGCCCGCCCACCGCCCAACTCGGGCCGGACCGCGGGCCGCACCTGCCCGCGCGCACACGCCCCCCGTGCGCCAGGCCTCGCCGCCGCCGCCGCCGCCGCCGCCGCCGCCGCCGCCCGCGGCACGCGCGCGCTGCGGCTTGCCCGCACCGCCCTGCCTCTGCGCGGGCTACGGCGCACGAGCCGCCGCCGCCGCCGCCGCCGCCGCGCTCCTCCCCGCCGCGGACTCCGCCCCCGCGTAACCGCCGAGGAAGCTGAGGCGAGCCCGGGCCGGGTGCGAGGGCGCGCGGGCCGCCGCCGCCGTGGTTGTTTCCCTGCTCTCCCGCTCCAGCTAGGACGGTCTCTGCCGCCGCCTCCTCCTCCGACCTCAGTCCTCACCACCCGCCACCCGCTCCTCAAAAGCACCCCCGAGTCCCCACCCCCTCACGCCCCACCCGCGGGAACGAGGCCTCGGGAATTCAGGGGAGTGGCTGTGGGGGTGCGTCGCGGCTCCCAGCTCGGCCAGCCCCCCTTTCAAGACATGGTCTGGTCCCCATTGTAAAAGCTGCGCCCCGAAGAGGAGGAGAGAGTGGTGCTCCCTGCCTGGGGCTGCAGGGAGCTCTCCGTGCAGAAGCTCTTGCATTATTTTAGGGTGGGGCGAGGAGGGCCCTGGATTTTGGGGAGTGGGGGGTGGGTGGGGAGGAGGACCCGAGGGGGGCAAGGACTCTGTGGGGGAGTCGGTGAGAGACTATGGGGAAGGACCAGGAGCTGCTGGAAGCTGCTCGCACTGGAAATGTGGCTCTGGTGGAGAAACTCCTGTCTGGCAGGAAAGGAGGGATCCTGGGCGGTGGATCCGGACCCCTGCCCCTGTCTAATCTGCTAAGGTAAGGACGGGCACCAGCTCCGGGGTTGGCACACCTCGTTATGCATTGTGATGGATATACGTCCTCCTCCTCACGGTGATTGCACCTGGTGGCTGCCAGCGATTCATTCTTAAATTAGGTAGGAAAACAGACTGCGTGTATGGAGAGGAGGCATGAGCCTCCCAGTCAGACTGATGCCTTAGATTTTTTGAGTAATTTTAAAATAGCCTTCCATCAATGCGTCAGTAAGCTACTTTTCCTCTGAGCCGTGGTGCAGAACTTGTACATGCACTAGTGTTGCTTGAAGAAAATCGAGGTTCCACCCGCTTTCCATCAACGTTTATCACATATTTGCAGCTTTGAACCCAGCCTTTTTTGTCTAGTTAAATGAAATTGGCAAAGAAGTTCTTGCGTGCATGCAATTACCCTGCAAAAACCACAGCCTTCGGTGGCTGCTACCTTCTCTTGCAGAAGGCTTTGGTGTGCGGTGGGTTATGCCACAAAATGAAGTGAGTGAACCTTCTTTCTGGTGAGATGTCTTCAGTACAGGATGTGTGTAAAACTTGACGAGGCAGGTTAGGCAGCCCCAGCAGTACTTTCAGTTACCTGGACATAGCTGAGTGAAACTTGGTTATTATAGCTCAGGATGAGGGATGCCAGGTCGGGATTGGGATAGTGTATGCAATATACTAGAGGCCTTTTAATGTGAAGATGTTGCAGGTGTGACTGGTATTGCTTAGCGCTTTCTAAGATGACATTTAAAAAATTGTCAAGGTCTTCATTCAGCAGTACCTTGGAAATAGCGGGGTTGATTTGGATACTTGAGAAACTATTAACTTAAAAGTTGTATTGATGGACATACGAAATCAACTGGGAGGGAGGAAGCCTGGAGAGTGTTTACTGGATAAAATTCAAGGGAAACTATTAGTTTCTAAAATAATGGCTATCCAATTTATCTTGGATATTTTTGGAGTCATCAATTGTCATTTATATCTTTACCTTAAAACATCTCTTGGATAACCCAACTATATTTGTAAAAATTTTAAAAAGCCCAAGTGATTTTCCTGGTTTAAAAAAAAACTCTTTCACGCTGCCTTTGACAAGTGCTTAATACAGACTTTTGGGTGATGACATTGTGTTCTTTACACAAGTTCTCATAGGTTGTGGTGGTCAGACAGCATAATTAATTATAGGACTAGCTAGCAGGGAAAATGGAAAGTTTCTATTACTGTGAAATAAATTTAGTTGAAAGTAGTCGATGGGATTTTAAAAATCCCCATATGTTATTCTGTATACTCGTTGACAGTGACATTTTATTGGAATGATAGTTCATGTCAGAACAATGAATATTTATAGGACTTTTTTGAATAGGTCATAGAGATGACTTGTGTGTACTCCCTTGTTAAATCTTCATTTTCAAACACAGGTAGACAGTGTGTGCATATTTCATTCAGATTGCAGCTTTAATAATTGCCTGTAGTCACATGTAGTTTTTATAAAAGCAGTTTATCTCATTATAGTTTTAAGTTACATGTAAAATAAAAATATTTGCCAGTGGATCCATCAGTTATAAAAATGATTGTCTAGAAACCTATATGCTGAAAGAGGTTTCTCAAACGATTTTTTTGGGAGAACAGGAATTCTTTGAGAACAGTGAGAACTTTAGTTAATTTTATTGTGATAAATCATATTTCAAAAACACTCTTTGTGACAGAACTCAAAAGCAAACATCCTTTAAATACTCCTTTCCCAGTTGTGATTTTTTTTAAAGAGAATAGATGTCAAGTTTTAGGGATAAAATACTAAGTATTTAATGTTAGTGAACACCAAATTATCAAAATAGTGGCCCCCAGTATATATCTTGAATGATATATATATCTCAAAAGATATATATATATATATATATATCTCAAAAGATATATATATATATATATATCTTTTATATATATATATCTTTTGCTGTCGTTGTCAAAGGTAGCAGTAGTAGCTCTACAACAAAGAATGCACATAAAAAAGTAAACAACGTGTTTGAGTACTTCGAACCAAGTTGTAAAAATCACAGGCAAAACCAATAACCTTTAAGCTTGCTTTTATCCATCTCATACTGAATAAACAGTGTCTGAAGAAAATGAGAGTTGAAATTGTATTCTTTGGGTGATCATTTGCATAAAATGACATTCCTAAGAAGGCACATTTTATTTAGTTGTCACTGTATTTCAAAAATGATTGTCATCAGAAATTTATTGGCAGGATAATGGAAAATATGGTTCCCCTATCAAACATAAGGATACTTTGAAATTTCTTAAGGTTTTAGAATGAACTGTAGAGTATGTTTGGCACTTTTCCCCCACTTGCTTTATTACTTGGGTTGTGTAATAATGGTGTCCGACTCTATGCTAAGTGCTTACATGTGTCATCTCGTTCAATTCTTATGTCAACCTTAGGAGGTCCATTCTCATTTCACGGATGAAGGACTAAAAAGATAAGATTAAGGGCTTGCTCATGGTGACATAATTCATGATGGCAAAGATTTAAAATTCTGTGATTCAGATTTGTTTTTACCACATTTTAAAATCTCATTCATTGAATCTGTTTTATTCACAAAAGTTTAAAGGTATTTGGCCAGTTCTGACAGTCCAATTTGAACATTTTTTTTTGCTGTGTAGAATACTTCAATTTGAAATTCCTTAAATTTTGGTATTTTTTTCTAATTAAACAAAATCTCACAACTGCCCTTTGAGGGTTCACTAGACAAGAACTTTTCTGAAGATGCTTCTGATTACTTGTTATCTATGATAATAAGAAATTATTCTTTGAGCAGTAACTATATAATGGGGGACTCAGGTATGCTTTTGGGTGGCACTGCAATTTTCAGCAAAAGTAAGAATGCCATTGACTAAATTAAAAAAGCTCTCTAAGCCTCACTGTTCTGTAAGAGTGGAAATAGTACCTATCATATAAGACTGTTGTAAGGATTAAATGAAGTATAAAGTAATGAATGCAAAACATTTAGCATATAGGTGTTCATTGTTAGTGTTAATATTTTTCATGCAGCTCTAAAGTGCTCAACTCTATTCCTTAAGGCCTTAATGACTGAAGATTTTCTTCATATTGGACTGGGAGTAAATTTTCCATTACAATCATAGAATCTTCAAATAGAAAGGGACCTTTCATCCAACTTCTCACCTAGTGCAGAAATTTTCTTTGTAACATCTCTTAACTGTTAGTTATTCCAGCCCTGTTGAATCTTCCAATGACTAGATCCATTCTATTTTTGACAGCTGTATTTAAAATTTTTTCCCTTCATTGAGTTAAAATCCACTTCCCTGTGCCTTTCAGCAATTGGTAGTAGATTGGCTGTATGGGTCAATATAAAGTAGTCTAATTCATCTGCCAGAATAGTTCTTCAGGTGCATGTATTTAGCTTTATTGTTTGCTTATAAATCTTTATTTTTCATGGAAAAACTATCATCTCCATTAACCTTTTATATGGAAAGAGATCATAGGTGTAAAGAACTTAGTTTTCATACTTTTCACTTTTTCCTTCTTTATTCTCAAATTTTGCAATGATTCTCTTAAAATATGGTGACTAGAAATTAGCAAAATTCAGTAGATGTCTCTTGATCAGAGTAGAATATTATGGCTAAATAAAAAAACCAAGGACAACAGGTTACAAGAAGCATTTATGGTATGATCTTATTTTTGTAAGAAAAAAATAAGTTTGTGTGAACATTTATAATGTGCATTAAGAAGTCTGGAATGACAAGACACCAGAATGAAGATAGTATTCATCTTTGAGTGGTGGAATTGTTTGCATTTTCCAGTGTTCTGTAATGAATATGTATTATGTAATTAACATAAAATAGCAGCTATTAAAACATGATGCAATGAAATTATTATCTCTTTATTGATCTAAGACCTACCTACAGGTCAAAATTTTCTGGGTCCTGTAATGGTGTTGGCTCATATTGAACATAGAGTCAATTAAAATTTCCTGGTATTTTTTTTTTTTCAATGACCTGTGAAGCCGTGATTTCCCTTTCTGGTACTTTTAAAAGTGTTGATTGAGCTTGAATTAGTCCTATTCCATTTTATCTGATTTGTTTTAGGTTGTGTTTGTAATTTCTCTAGATCTTTTTGACTCTGAATTTGTCTTTCAGCATATTAACTTCTCTCCTCTGTATCATCCAGAGATTTAATAAGGATGTTTTCTATAACCTGAATTCAACACACCATGATACATCCCCAAAGAACCTCTCTTCAGCTTAGTGCAAATTTAAAGTAGCAATCTTTACTCATGTAAAATCCTCTTTACTGTTCTACCAGGATTGAAACCACGTAGTAGACAATCAGCTATTTATCTCCATTGTTCCTGTGAAAATATTGTGAGGTATTTTATCTACTGCCTTTCTAAATTCACACTGTGTTTAAGTTTACGGCATTCCTTTGATCTATCCTTTTAAATTCCATCAAAATCGGTCTACTTTATTATGGCTTGTTTCTGGTAGTGAGCCATTGGTAATTGCTAGTATTGGTGAAAATTCCTTCTACCCTCTTGCATATAATTCTTCTGGGTCTGGATATGCATACTTATTTAAAGCAGCTTACTGTCCCTTATGGTCTCTGTTTGGACCTTCAGTAATCTCCTGAAATTATTTGTTTATCCCTTCTGATTTGAAAATGGTCTCAATAGGGGAAATAGAAGCGAAATAGAAGCTGGGAAGAATTAGATCCTTGGCATTGTTAGATATAATAGAAAATTCTCTTGTGGTCTACAACTGTCCACAGTTTTTTTTTTACTCTGTCAGAACTTAAGGTTAAATTAACTATTACACCTTCTTTCTCTTTTTCAAACTTAGCTGAAAAGGACATTAGCATTTTTCCTGGACAAGTATATATTTCTCTTTTGTGTTTTCTTGCAGTTATACCTCTTACTACCCCCTTTCATCCTTAAAGAAATCTGAGCTCATCAGAGCACTAAAATTGAGTTGCCTCCCTCCTTTTCTTCTTCCAGATTTTATGTGAAATTTCAGTTTATTTAACATATCTTTCATGAGACAGCTGCAAAATCTTTAAAAAAAAAAAACTCTCTTCCTTTGGCACAACTACCTTTTATTCTAAACAAAACTAATTTCCACTTAAAAATGTATTTTTTTTTTTTTTGCTGAGTATAGGATTGAGAATTATTTGTATTTTAATACAGCGATAAAAGTTTATTAATGTCTCAAACTTATTTGATTTTCTTAATGCCTCCAAGAGTTGAGTTTTATATAAGGTGTATTTAGTAAATTATTGTCAGAAATAAATAATTCAGTTCTTAAGATTCCCATATGAAAAAGTAGATCATTAAGAAGTAGGGCAAAATAATCTTCTGGTCACCAAAGACATAAAAACCAGAGAGCTTATAATTTTTCAGATTAGGATTCAGCTCATGGCATTTTGGTGATGAGTACAAGGAGATAACAGGCAACTAGGAAGTACTGTAATTTTCGCAACTACTTGGGCAATTGTGGTTATTGGGACTCTGATATAAGAAACTCACTTTCAGGGAAACTGCACTGGTTAAATGAAATAAATCACAAATAGAGCAGTTAAGCTCCATGAAAATGTTATATCTATAAAAATAGTCAAGTTGCAAGTGGGTTATCTATTTTAGATAGTAATGATGTTTGAAGTGGTGATTGCACCATTATGTTCAGGGAGCTGTATCTGCCAGAGTGAACAGTGCCAGCTGCATGATGGGGAGTAAGGAGAAAGGAGAGTGAATTTTGGTATTGACCTCTTTCTCCACTGAGCAGGGTTTTCAGCTCCTTTTTCAAAACACTGAGGTTAATGTGTAGCAGTGAACTAGGACAACCAGCCAGTGACTACTACTCAACCTGTCCGTACACTGCACAGTTCCTTGTGTGACTCAGTGATTTCTTACAGATCACAAAGGCTGATGCCAGTCTTCACTGACATTAAGGCAGAAGCATATAATATTTATTAGTGCCTCTACTGACGTTAGCAACTTAACCTTTCAGGTCACAGTAAACAATTTGATTAGTTCAGTTATATACTGAAATAATTTTGAGGTACTTTTGGAAAATTCTATTAGAAGCCTATGATAGAACAGTATTCTTGAGTATTTAACTAGAAATGGAAGCTCACTATAACGTCAGACAAAGTTTAGAAAAGACTAATTTCATTCTATGGAACCTGAAGATATTTAACATAATGCATTTTAGTGTGTCTTTAGTTTCCATTTGGACATATTGCAGAATGATGTTAGTTAATTAAAATACAGTGAGTTTTTATTACTCATCATATGTTGATATGGGAGAATATTTTATATTTGAAAAAGGAATTTACAAAGAAGACTCATCTGTCTTCCAGTTCTTTCTCATGCATGTGAGGACATGGTTATGTAAGCCATACAGGCAAGCAGAGGCACAACGCCAGTTGAAAACTCATTGAATTTTCTTGTGTAATACAGATCTAGAAACTCTTGTTAGTGTCTACTTTTCTTCTTTGGTATCAGTAGGATAGCAAATAAATTTTACATTTGTGTAAAAGCTGAGTGAGGCTTTTAACTGAGTTTTGAAATGGATCAAAAAATGAGCAGAGGATAAGTTTTGTTTTTCACAGTGCTATGATTTGAATGTTGTCTCCAAAACTCATGCTGAAATTTATTTGTCATTGTTACAGTGTGAAGAGATGGGATCTGTCTAGACGTGGTGGCTCACACCTGCAATTGCAGGCTTTGGGAGGCTGAGGCAGGAGGATCATTTGAGGCCAGTAGTTCAAGAATAGCCTGGGAAGCATAGTGAGATCCTGTCTCTATAAAAACAAAACAAAAGAAAATAGCCAGGTGTGCACTGCATGTCTGTAGCCCCAGCTACTTGAGAGGTTGGGTGGGGAGGATTGCTTGAGCCCAGGAGTTTGAGGCTGCAGTAAGCAATGATCATCCCACTGAACTCCAGCCTAGGTGACAGAGTGAGGCCCTACCTAAAATAAAAACAAACATGTGGGACCTTTTAGAGGTGGTTAGGCCACTGAGACTCTGCGTGTATGAATGGATTAATGCCATTATTGTGGGTGTGGGTTAGTTATCATGAGAGGCTGCTCACAAGAGAATGAGTTCAGCCCAATTTCTGTTTCCCATGCTTGCTTGCCCTTCTGCCTTCTGCCATGGGATGATCCAATGAGAAGGTCCTCACCAAATGCTGAGCAGATGCTAGTACCATGCCCTTTTACTTCCCAGCATCTAGAAATGTAAATCAAATAAACATAACATTGTTTGTAAATTACCCAGTCTCAGGTACTCTCTTATAGGAACACAAAATAGACTAAGACACTCTGTTTCTTCTACTGCACTGTCCAGAATGTTCATCTCTGAATCTGATTCTTATGAATTGAGCTTTCTTTTTAAATGACATGTCTTCATGGATCTAGTTGTAAAATGGAACTTTGATTAAGCTGTGCAGTAGAGTTATTTGGATTCTATTGTGTTATAAGAGTAGCTTTATTTGAAGTTTAATTACTTCTAGTTAAGTGAACTGAAACAAACTGCTTAGACTTGTTACCATTCTATGATCAAATTGGATCAAATCTTGATTGATGGATGTGAGCATAAACAGCCAGCCTCTTTTCCTGTTTCTGTTTCCCACACCACATTCCCTTTAACCCTCCTCAATCACATCTCAGAAAAAAAGCCTTTTTTTCTAATTACTACAAGTTCACCCTGGCTCCAGTTTTTGTGCCAGCTGGCATCATCTCTAGATTCCAGCATATCTCAATATTTAAAAAATTCAACAGATTTTAGATACAGGAAGTATATGTGCAGGTTAGTTACATGGAAATATTGCATGACACTGAGGTTTGAAACATGGATCCTGCCACCTAGGTAGTAAGCATAGTACCTAATAGGTGGTATTTAACTTACCCCCTTTCAACCCTCTATTAGTCCACTGTGTCTATCATTCCCTTGTTTATGTCCATATATACTTAATATTTAGCTCCCACTTATAAGTGAGAACGTGGTATTTGGTCTTCTGTTTCTGTGTTATTTTTCTTAAGATTATGGCTTCCAGCTTCATCCATGTTGCTGCAGAGGATATGAATTCATTCTTTTTTATGGCTACATAGTATTCCATGGTGTATATGCACCACATTTTCTTTGTCCAGTCTACCATTGATGGACATCTAGGTTGATTCTACATCTTTGCTACTGTGCATAGCACAGCAATAAACGTGAGTGCATATCTTTTTGGTAGAATGATTTTGGGTATATACACAACAGTGGGATTGCTGGGTTGAATGGTAGCAATTTTAAGTTCATTAAGAAATCTCTAGACTGCTTTCACAGACAACGTAAAGAATGAAAGAAGATATTTGCAACCTGTGTATCTGACAAAGGCCTAACATCCAGAATCTATAGGGAACTTAAACAAGTCAACAAGCAAAAAACAAGTAACCCTGATAAAAAAATGAGTAAAGTCATAAACAGACATTTCTCAAAAGAAGACATACAAGTGGCCAACAAACATAAAAATGTTTAGCATCACTAGTTATCGGAGAAATGCAAATCAAAACCACAGTGAGATAGCATCTCACAGCAGTCAGAATGGCTGTGTTATTTAAAAGTCGGAAGACAAAAGATGCTGGCGAGGCTGCAGAGGAAAGGGAAAGCTTATACCTCAGTGTTAATTTTTCCTCTAACCTCATGGGTCCAGTGCCCTTTCTTTTCTGTCTTTACCCTACCACCAAAAAGTGTTTGTGGGACCTGACAGTTAATTAATAGTGAAGTTGTAATTGATTGGTAAAGCTTTTAGAAAGAAGCAGTTCTTTTCGTATTTTCATTTAAAGAGGCAACAAAACATTAGGCCAAAATAGTAAAGCCATTGAGCTCTTCTGGCAGAACAAATGGAGTGAATTTTGTCAGGTTTGTAAGAGAATGTTGGATACAGGTGGTAATTTTTCCTTTTTTTTTTTATTTTTGAGACAGGTTCTTGCTCTGTCACCCAGGCTGGGATGTAGTGGTATGATCACAGCTTACTACAGCCTCAACACCCCCCAGGCTTAAGTGATCCTCATGCCTGAGACCCCAGGTAGCTAGGACTACCAGCATGTGCCACCATGCCCAGCAAATTTTTTGATTTTTTTGTAAGGACAGGGTCTCACTGTTCCTTCGACTCCTGCCATACATAGTGATTCTTCTGATGGATCTGGGCAAAGTAAATTGAAAACCTTCTGGAAAGTATTCACCATGCTAGACACAATTAAGAACATTTGTAGGCCAGGCACAGTGGCTCATGCCCATAATTGCAGCTCTTTGGGAGACCAAGGTAAGAGGATCACTTGAGGCCAGGAGTTCAAGACCAATTGGGCAACATAGGGAAACCCCATTTGTTGCGGTCTGTTGTTGAAGTCTCAAGTGATCCTCCTGTCTTGGTTGTTCTTGAACTCCTGGGTTGGTCTCAAACTCCTGGGATCAAGCCATCCTCCTGACTTAGCCTCCCAAAGTTCTGGGATTATAGGTGTGAGCCACCATTCCCAGCTAATTCTTTCTTCTTAAAGGCCAAAGGGGAAGGAATTTGACTGGATATATGAAAAATGAGAGAGTATATGGCTGGTGATAGAAAAGTCTTTTCTTTTTGCTACTCATTTAGACCCTAGAATTTTTTAGTTGGATTATATAAACCCATTTTAGATATAAACATATGATATATTACTTCCCTGTATCAGAAGTTATTACTTAGATGTACAGGCATAGCTCAGACATATTGTGGATTCATTTCCATACCACTACAATAAAGTGAACCATACAAAATTTTTGGTTTTCCAGTGCATATAAAAATTATGCTTATATTATACTGTACTCTGTTAAGTGTGTAACAGCATTATGTCTAACAAAACAATGTATAATTAAAAAATACTTAATTGCTAAAAATGCTAATGATAATTTGAGCCTTCAGAAAGTTGTAATCCTTTTGCTAGTAGAAGGTCTGGTCTCAAGGTTGTTGGCTGCTGACTGATTAGAATGGTTGTTGCTGGAGGCTGGGATGGCTGTAGCAATTTCTTAAATGAGACAATAATAAAGTTTCACATTAGTTGACTGTTCCTTTCGCAAAAGCTGTTTCTGTAGCATGGGATGCTGTTTGGTAGCATTTTACCCATGGTAGAACTTTCAAAATTGGAGTCACTGGAGTCACTCCTCTCAGGCCCTGCTGCTGCTTTATCAACTAAGTTCATTTATGTCATGTTCTAAATTCGTTGTTAATGTTTAAGTAATGTTCACAGTGTCTTCATCAAGAGTGTCTTCACCAGGAGTAGATTTCACTCATGAAACCACTTTCTTTGCTCATCCATAAGAAGCAACTCCTCATCTTTTCAAATTTTATCATGAGATTGTTGTCAGTCAGTCCAGTCTTTAGGCTCCACTTCTATTTCACTTGCTGTTTCCACTACATCTGCAGTTCCTTCCTCCACTGAAATCTTCAAACTGATTCATAAGGGTTAGAATCAACTTCTTCAAAAACTCCTGTTAATATTGACCTCCTCCCATGAATCACAAATTAATTAATTTGCAATAGCGTCTCACTCTGTCCCCCAGGCTTGGAGTGCAGTGGCATGATCACTGTGCTCACTGTAGCCTTGACCTCCCAGACTCAGTGATTCTCCCCTTTCAGCCTCCTGAGTAGCTGGGACCACAGGCATGTGCTACCATGCCTGGCTATTTTTAAAGTTTTCTGTAAAGACAGGGTTTCCCTATGTTGCACAGACTGGTCTTGAACTCCTGGGCTTAAGTGATACTCCCACCTTGGCCTCCCAAAGTGTTGGGATTACAGGCGTGAGCCACGCACCTGGCCCACAGATGTTCTTAGTGGTTCTATAGCTGCCACTAGGTATGGCATCTATAACCTTATGAAATATATTTCTTAAATAAGAAGACTTGAAAGTCAGAATTACTCCTCAATCTCTGAGCTACAGAATGGATGTTGTGTTAGCAGGCATGGAAACATTAGTCTCTTGTACATTTCCATCAGAGCTCTTGTGTGACTAGCTGCATTGCCACTAAGCAGTGATATTTTGAAAGGAATCTTGTTTTTTGTGAGTGGTAGGTCTCAACTGTGAGCTTAAAATATTCAGTAAACCATGCTACAAACAGATGTGCTGTCATCCAAGCTTTGTTGTTCCACTTGTGGAGCACAGGCAGAGTATATTTAGCATCATTTTTAAGGGCCCTAGGATTTTTTGAATGGTAAATGAGCATTGGTTTCAAGTTAAAGTCACCAGCTACATTAACCCTTAATAAGAGAGCCTGTCCCTTAAAGCTTTAAAGCTATGCAGTGACTTCTCTTTAGCTATGAAAGTCCTAGATGGCATCTTCTTCCAGTAGAGGCTGTTTTATCTACATTAAAATTTTGTTGTTTAGTGTAGTTATCTTTATCAACTATTTTAGCTAGATCTTCTGGATAACTTGCTGCAGCTTCCCCATCAGCACTTAACTGCTTCACCTTGCCATTTTATGTTATGGAGATGGCTTTTATCCTTAAACCCCCTGAACTTCTGCTACCTTCAAACTTTTCTTCTGCAGCTTCTCAGCTCCCTCAGCTCTGATAGAATTGAAGAGAGTTAGGGCCTTGCTCTGGATTAGGCTTTGCCTTAAGGGAATGTTGTTTGGCTATTTTGATCTTCTATCCAGACCACTCAAGCTTTCTCCATATCAGCAATATGGCTGTTATGCTTTCTTATCATTCATATGTTCACTGGAATAGTACTTTTCATTTCTTTCATGAACTTTTCCTTTGCATTTGCAGCTTGGCTGTTAGGCATAAGAGGCCTAGCTTTCAGCCTGTCTTGACTTTTAACATGCTTTCCTCACTAAATTTATTCATGTCTAGCTTTTCATTTAAAGTGAGAAACATGTGACTTCTCCTTCACTTGAATGCTTATAGGTCAGTGAAGGGTTATTCATTGGCCTAATTTTAATATTGTTGTATCCGAGGGAATAGGGAGGCCTGAGGAGAGGGAGAGAGATGGAATGGCTAGTTGGTGGAGTGGTGAGAACACACACAGTATTATTCAGTTCACAGATCATCATAACAGATATAAAAATAATGAAACAGTTTGAAATACTATGAGAATTACCAAAATGTGGCACAGAGATGTGACCTGAGCACATGCCATTGGAAAAATAGTACTGTTAGACTTGTTAGACACATGATTCCTATAAATCTTCAACTTTTAAAAAAGTACAGTATCTGTGAAGTGTGCAATAAAATGAAGTATTCCTGTACATATTTATTATATAATCACAGGTGACAGAGATGTGGAATAAAGTTATATCACAGCCTTAATGCCTAATGTGGTTTGAGATTCAAATTTTTAAAAATCTATTTTTCTTTTTAAGAAAATTGTGTTGCAAGTTGGCCTCAGCATCCAGGTTATTCCTAAAACTTCTGTTATACAGTACAGGGGAAGCATTTGAAGTTTTGATACCTGGATCCCCATTAGTATTCTTCCACATCTATTTTTCTTTTTTTTGGCCTGAATTACTGTTAGTCACTTTAGGTTTTTGTTTGGTACCTCTAGTTAGTAATCTGCATTTAAAATGTTTTATGTATTATACAAATATGCTAAATATAGTATCTAGTGTTTCGAATATACTAAAAAACTGTTCTATTTACTTACAGAATTGTCTCTGTTTTATATAGATATTTTACTACTAGTGTGGAGATGGCAGTGAGTGGGAGTGTGTTTGGGGGAAGCAGCAAGAATTCTGCAGGGACGTTCTTTGGCTGGGTAAACTCCAGCAGTCGAGGAGCCCAGAGCAGAGTTACTCCTGTTGGCCTGCTTTGGCTATTGACCAGAGTGGGCTGTCATCCTGAAGGTTTATAGAAACTTTAAAGACATAATCAGAGAACTTGAAGAATTACAAACAGTAGTATTTCTTAAAAATTTTTTCATGGGTTTGTTTAATGCTATGGGTGTATATGCATATTAGACATAACTCATTAATTATTGAGCCAAGTATAATCCGACTAACCAGCAGGGCACTCAGGAGTAACTAAGAACAGTGACAACAACAACAAAAGGGTCACTTATTATTTTAACAAATATTTGCTAAGTACTTTGTGGATTCTAAAACTGAATAAGATCATCTCTACCTACGTCATGTACTTGTAGAATAATGGGATAGATCAATCAGCAAAAAGGTAAAATACAGAGTAATATATGAAGCAATGGAAATACCAGACAATGCTGTACAAATACTACTAGGAGCAAGAAGGAGGCACCCAGAATTTGACTTGGAGGAGTATTCAGGGGAAACTGCAGAGAGGAGGTAGTGCTTGAATCTTGTGGGATGAGTAGGAATTTTCCAGACGAGTTGGAGAGAGGGCATTTCGGGCAGAAGGAACAGTATGTTCAATAGTAGTGTGTGAAAATGTAGAATATAACTTGGGATATTATTATAAGTAGTTTGGTATGGAGCATGGACAAGAGTACATCTGGAGATAGAAGAAACTCGTGTGCTGTCCTAAGGAGTTTGAGCTTAATCCTGAAGGCCATGAGGATCTGTTAGTTTTTTTCTTCAATTTTTAATGTGTTACTCATTCATTTATAATAATAGCATGACTGTTTCAAAAATTTGAGTGAAAGATCAAAAATTACCTTTAATCCTATTACTAAAAACGTTTTTCTTAAGCATGTTAATGTAGTTATCAGATAAAGCATTCAAGTTTTTATCTTGAATTTTTCACTTAAGCGTATGTCATAAACTTTTTCAATGTTACTCCAAAGTCTTCATAATTATTTTTAATGGCATCATCATATTCCATCTACTGCATACTTTTCATAGATCTCCTCCATCGTAAGTATCTATGGTTGTTTGTTAAACATACTATTCCTGATCCCACCCCAGGATTTCTGAGTATTCTGAGTATAAGAATTTCTAAGTGTAAGGCCTGGGAATATGCATTTTACAAACCGCTTAGAACATTCTTATGTGCACTAAAGTTTGAGAACCGCTAATTTGGTGTATATACTGTTGTCAATATTTTCTTAATGATAGATACTTGGATGATTTTTGACTTGATTATTGTTATTAGTAGTAATGTTATGAACATCACACAGACCACCCTTTTTACATAAAGTTACATTCTTCCATCTTTACAAGTCTTATAATGGCTTTATTATTAATCCAAATTTTATTTATCGGTTAAAAAGTCAGAAAAATTGGGTCACTTGCCCAAAGTTAACAAAGCTAGTAGTTTTGTAATCAGCACTCATGCAGATTCAAGAATCAAATTTAGGTATTTCTGATCCCAGATATCTTTCAATTGTGCTGTATTGCTTCCTAGTTCCATAGGGATCAATGCATATCCTATGTTAAAATATGAATATACCAATATATTTCCAGCATACAAATAGAAAGTACATTTTCAACAAAATTATATAGTAATATATTTCAGTTCCTATATAGTTCTCAGTTTTTTTGTGTGCTTATCAGTTTCATATTATTGATAGTATTTTGCTTTAAATTTGTTTCTTGATAGCACATGAACAGTAAACTGAATTGAGTGGTAAAGTAAATCACCTAAAGACATTTCAAAAATATGCTCTTGTCAGTTATTTTCACTATACTGTAGTGTTAGGCCAGGTATGTTGGTTCACACCTATAATCCCAGCACTATGGGAGGCTGAAGCGGGAGGATTGCTTGAGCCCAGGAGTTCAAGGCCAGGCTGGGCAACATAGTGAGATGCTGTTTCTACAGAAAATTTAAAAAACATTAGCTGGGTGTGGTGGTGCATACCTGTAGTCCTAGCTACTCAGGGAGATGAGGTAGAAGTATTACTTGAGCCCAGGAGTTCAAGTATGCAGTGAGCTATGATCATACTACTATACTCCAGCCTGGGCAAAAAGAAAAAAAAAACCCTGATCCAAAACAACCCCCACAAAAACCTAGTGCAGATTTTTTTACCCCCAAATTTTTAGGTGCTTGATATTGTCTAACTCCTATTGTCTTCAAAGATATTTTAATAGCTTGTCCATCCCATGTCTCCAGGTGGGTGAGTGTGTTAGTTCTTGTGTTGCTATAAAGAAATACCTGAGGTTGGATAATTTATAAAGAAAAGAGGTTTAATTTGCTCAGAGTTCTGCAGGATGTACTGGAAGCAAGGTGCTGGCACCTGCTTCAGGTGAGGCCTCAGGAAGCTTCCAATCATGGTGGAAGGCAAAGGGGAACCAGTGTATCAAATGGTGAGACTGGGAGCAAGAGAGTGAGCAGGGAGGTGTCACACACTTTTAAATAACCAGGTTTCATGTAAATTCGGAGTGAGAACTCATTACCAAAGGGATGCTGCTAAGCCCTTCGTGAGGGATCCACTCCCATGATCCAAGCACCTCCCACCAGACCTCACCTCCAACACTGGGAATCACATTTCAATATGAGATTTAGAGGGGACAAACATGTAAGTGGGATTTATTTCTCTTCATTCCTTTCACACAAAGAAGGAAAGTACAGTGTTCACCACAGCCCTCATTTATGATCCATCTCTTTCAAGCCAATAAATCTGAGCCTGTAGTTTTTAACTGAGCTCATTATTAATTCAGGGACTTTGTCAACTCTAGTGTTAGGCTGTATAGAAAAACTGGGGAATGATGCAGTTTGTCCTTAGAACTTTCTCACCCCCTCTTCCTGTGCCCTTCTGTCCCTTTGCTTAGCCTTTTTTCCTTTCATGGTTCTAAGGCATTCTTTGGCTTCTTTTACCCAAAACCCAGAAGTCTCATAATTTAGTTTTATCCTGTACCAATAAGAAGTTTTTCTATATGGCATTTTAGTCCCTCATACCATAGATCTCCATTTTTCAGAATAGTAAATTAATAGTGAAAGAAAAAGCAGAATGTAATGAAGTGACTTGCAACTGTAATCCCTGTGACTTGGGAGGCCGAGGCGGTAGGACTGCATGAACTCAGGAGTTTGAGGCTGCTGTGAACTATGATTGTACCACTGCGTTCCAGCCTGGGTGACAGAGCAAGACCCTATCTCTAATTGAAGAAAAAAGAAGACCATAATGGAAAAACTCTGAGTCTTGAGTTTGAATGGCGTCTCTGCTGTTGAATGGACATTTGGCCCTATGCAGGTGATTTAACTTCTTTGGGCTTCAGTTTTCTTATTTATAAAGTGAAGATGATAACATGTATCTTGTAGAGTTGGAATGGTTAAGGATAATTTACATAAAATATCCATCACGGTGCCTATTACATAGGAGAGAATAAAAATGATTATTGTTATTACTAAGCATTAATATCTATGCAAGAAATAATTTAAATATTCAATAAATTATTCATAATTATAAACATATGTATTTCATGAGTATCTTTATTTGAATGGGAAACTCTGGAATATTTGCATTATAATAGGTTGTTCCTTTATCTACATTGTCTTAACCTGAATCTTTAATGGTGTAAATATAGGCACCAAGACAGGCCATAGGGAGGAATTTTACTGGGCCAATCTTCCTCTTATCCCAGAGGCAGAGGATTGCTTTTTTCCTCTTAGGAGTGGTACTGGTCACCAAAGATTTAGTATTTGTTTTCTATCTTGTACATTCTTCACAAAGATCATTTGAACAGAAAAAAATTGTGTTCCATGGAAGTTGTATGTGCTGTGTTGTAATCCATGAGATTAATGGGTTCCTAGTAAGTCTGTCATTAATATTTTTTCCTTTTTAAAAGCATTAAAATATTTTGAGACAGATTCTTAGAGTGTGCAAATATTTTGAGGTGTACATTGTGCATTTAGCATGGTAATTGTGCTTTGGAGGCTAGAAAATAGACTCTTCTCTCTAGGCCCTTACAAAATCACTTACATGAGATAATAGCTGACTATATAGTAGTATCTGATTTTACTAGGGGACAAAAACTTACAAATATAGCTTTATGTTTTGATTAGTCCAGTGTCAGCATTTGGCTCCCATTTCCCATTATATATCAATGTATGATCTAAATCTGACCATGAGTCAGGTTCAAATAATTCTTTAATGAATGGTTGGAGTTAGAACTATATACTGTCAAATACTTTTATTTTTAAAATTAAAATTTATTTTGAATTAATCACATTATGGAACATCTGGAAATATAGTTTAACTCCTTTTTTCCATGAACCATTTGCAAGTAAATTGTCAGCCTGATCACCCCAGAGTACTTTAGTTTGTATTCCTACAGACAAGGGCATTTTTCGACATAACCACAATACAGTCACTAAAATCAGAAAATTAACTTTGCCACATTACATCCATCTATTCCTCAGATCCCATTCAAGTTTTGCCAACTGTCCCAATAGTGTCTTTATTGGGATCTAGTTCAAAATCATATACTGCATTTAGTTGTCATATCTCCTTAGTCTTCTTGAGTGTGAATAATTTCTCAGTCTTTGACTTTTATGATCTTGACAGTTTTTGAAGACAGTAAGCCAGTTATTTTTAAGGTGTCCCTCACTTTGGGTTTACCTGCTGGTATGTCTCATGATTACATTCAGGTTATGTACTTTTTGTTTGTTTGTTTTGGAGACACAGTCTCACTCTGTTGCCCAGGCTGCAGTGCAGTGGCGCAATCTCAGCTCACTGCAATCTCCGCTTCCCGGGTTCAAACAATTCTTGTGCCTCAGCCTTCTGAGTAGCTGGGACTACAAATATTCACCACTCTTCCTGGCTAATTTTTGTATTTTTAATAGAGACAGAATTTCACCATGTTGACCAAACTGGTCTCAAACCCCTGACCTCAAGTGATCTGCCTGCCTCGGCCTCCCCAAGTGCTGAGATTACCGGTGGGAGCCACCACACCTGGCCCAGGTTATGCACCTTTGGTGGGAATGCCACAGAGGGATGCTCTTTTCTTTTCATTGTGTCCTGTCAGGTGGCATGGGATTTGATCTGTCCCATTTCTGATAATGTTCATTTTAATCACTTGCTTGTAGTGGTGGTTATCAAGCTTCGATATATACAATTACCTTTTTCCCCTCTTTAATAACTATTTTCTGTGGAAGTATATTTAAACTATGCAGACATCCCATTCCTCATCAAACTTTCTTTTATTCATTTATATCAGTATGAACTCATGGTTTGCAATTGTATAGGTTATAATGCATTGCTGTCATTAATTTTCATGCTTAAATTATCTCAGACTTAGTAGGATCCCTTTTCGTCTGACTTTTTTTGAGTCATTCTTTGAGCATTTCCTTGCTTTTGGCATCATAAAATGTTCCAGGACTTATCTTTCCCTGCCTTAACCCTGGAATCAACATTTCTCCAAGTGGTCTCATTCCTTTTATTGGAAAGTGGGCCATTAGAAGTGAAGATTTGGGTATTAGGTATGTATGCTCATGGCTTTGGATTGTCATATCTTTCAGATCCTCTCAGCCAGGGAGTGAATATATTCACATACACTTATGTACACATATTTACATCTCTATAGTTATTAAAAATATGAGTTTATTGTAACTTCCTTCATCCTTCTCTAGTCTGGCTTCTGTTATCTTTGTATATATACTTATTTGATAAATCCTCTTATATGCTGTCAATCCTCCTCTCCACTATCATCCCCTCCTTTCTGTTAATGTCCTCTTTTTCCCTCTTAGGCTCTGTCACCCCACACTAGGCTGTTCTTCTGCAGACACACCTCTTCACCCTTTTCAGATCTGACTGTGCTAGTCTACATCTACAGGGGAACAATCTTTTCATCCTGCTTTAATCCTCCTGCACTGGGTCACCCTTGCATGTGGATGTCCCCTCATTCCGTTTGGATACTGAGATCCCATGCTGGGATGTTCCCCTCTGCCATCACTACATGGGCACCCTCTTCACCCTCTGTGAGTTCTAACCCTCTCATATCATGCCAGCCCTCCATGGGGATGCCCTCTCACTTAGGATGTGATACACCACACTAGGCCTCCCGCAATATGGACACACCTCCTACCATTCCACTGTGGGCCACTGTGCCTTTTGTCTTTCCTCTGGTGTGGACAGCTGCCTATCTCTGTGTTATTTAATAGCTGTAGGAACTTAATTGTTCAGGAAGAAAAGGGAAATGAGAAGGAAAAAAAGAGGAATAGGGAGTGGAAGAGAAAGTGGAGGAGGAGAGTAACATAATGCTCTTCTTTTTATCTATGGTGATAATGATGATATCTCTTTCAAAGTCAGCATTGGCTGTACCTTGTATTGGAAGAAAATTGAGCTATAGGCAATTAATAATTTTAGGTAACATCAGATTATGGCCAAAGCATGAGCGTTGTGTGGCAGTTCTCTTGGATACTATTCCTCCTTGCACTTTGGAGGAGAGATGATGATAATTTGATAGGCTGGTCAGCACTTTGCATTTTTTAATGGGCTTTTTTTCATGTATATTATTATGGACATGTAGTAGGCCTCCAGACTGAGAGACAGAAAATCTTTACATATATTTTTGCTCTGTTTAGCTGAAGGTCTTCTTTATCATAATTGTCAGCAAAGTGCATTCTCAAGAATTTTAGTGAGATGATGATAATGCAGAAAAAGAGTTATAAAAGAACTGAGATAGTAACTGTCATTCACTGAGGAAGTCGAGTTTGCAGAATTTGATAGAGATAAGGATTTCAGCAAGTAGGTTTTTCTTGTTATATGATATTCCCACTATGATTTTTAAATTGTCATAAAAATATTATGTCCGGAAATTGATCCAAGTATATTTAAAAATATGGCACATCTGCACAGGGCTTATAAAAATAACTATTGCTTCAAATGAACCAGGACAGTAAGTAATTCATACTGGGGATTTCCCAAGCTTTAAATTACTATCAGGAATCTATAATTCCTAGAAATAAATCTAAGCAAAGAAACTTCCAGGAAGCTCTTTAATAAGCATTTGCTATAGCCAAAAAATACTATCATTATTTGAAAAAAAAAAAAAAAAAAAAAGGGAAAAATAGTTGGAATCATTGCAGAAATAATTCATTGAAGTTATGTTCTGTACTTTAAAAGATTATTCAGCTTTGCATGCCAAATTTAATAAAAATAAACAGCAGGCCCTATTATCATTTCCTGCTCTCCTTCCATAGGTTTGGGAAAACAAACTCAATATAAAGATTATCTGAATTTTAGTTTTACAAAAGAAGAGAACTATTGACAAATTGGATCTGATTAAAGAGCTTTTGTGCAGCAAAAGAAACTATCATCAGAGTAAACAGGCAACCTACAGAATGGGAGACAATTTTTACAGTCTACCAATCTGACAAAGATCTAATATCCAGAATTTAGAAGGAACTTAAACAAATTTACAAGCAAAAACCCTATCAAAAAGTGGGCAAAGGATATGAAAAAAAGCTTAACATCACTGATCATCAGAGAAATGCAAATCAAAATCACAATGAGATACCATCTCATGCCAGACAGAATGGTGATTATTAAAAAGTTAAGAGACAATGGATGCTGGAGAGACTGTGGAGAAATAGGAATGCTTTTAACACCATTGGTGGGAATGTAAATTAGTCCAACCATTGTGGAAGACAGTATGGTGATTCCTCAAGGATCTAGAACCAGAAATACCATTTGACCCAGCAATACCATTACTGGGTGTATACCCAAAGGAATGTAAATCATTCTATAAAGACACATGCACATATGTTTATTGCAGCACTATTTACAATATCAAAGTCACGGAACTAACCCAAATGCCTGTCAATGATAGACTGCATAAAGAAAATGTGGTACATATGCATCATGGAATACTATGCAGCCATTAAAAAGAATGAGATCATGTCCTTTGCAGGGCCATGGGTGAAGCTGGAAGCCATCATCCTCAGCAAACTAACACAGGAACAGTAAACCAAGTGCTGCATGTTCTTACTCATAAGTGGGGTTGAACACTGAGAACATATGGACACAGGGAGGGGAAAAACACACACCAGGGCCTGTTGGGTAGGGGAGGGAACTTAGAGGACAGGTCAATAGGTGCAGCAAACCACCATGGCACACGTATACCTATGTAGCAAACCTGCACATTCTGCACATATATCCCAGAACTTAAAGTAAAATTAAAAAAAACTAAACCAGCCTGGATTTAAAAAATGTTATACTTAGTACACAAGAAAACATATATGGATCTAAAGAGATCATGATTCCTACTCTTGTTTTCTTATCAATACCTCCAATAACATAGAACCTTTTCACAGTATTTCAAAGTATATGTATCTTGGCTTTCTGTTTTTATGGTGTCTTTGGGCTTCCATAGAAATGCTCTTTAAACTTTGTAGTTTGTGACATCCATCAGTAGAACAAGGTACCATACAGAGTACCTATCCTATTTGTTCCCAGATTACCTTTCAAAAGCCCTCCAAAACTCTTGAGTCTTGGGATAGATAGATACCTGTTTTCTCAGCAATCTAATCCATAGTGTTATCATCATTTCTCTGATGAAAGGGGTTGCAGAAAAGGGTACAAGATCCATGTTTGATATATCCTTCCTTGGAGGTCTTGCTTGCTTTTTCTTTAAAGGGAAATGGGAATCAAAGAAATGTTCATAGAATCAAGGAAATGTTGAACCGTCAGGCCTTGAAAAGATCAGGAATCAAGGCAGAGAGGATGTGGGGCAGGCAGGGAGACAGGACCTTGTGGCATAAAACAGGGGCTGCTGAGTCTCCTTGAGCCCCACCTCATGGCTGGGGGGAGAAAACGAGTAAAATCTCAGAAAAGAGGCATGTGGAAAAAAGTTTATTGCCTCAGCAATTTTGTGAACTTTTTAAGAGGATACACTCAAACCAGAAGTCTTTCTTCACCTTAGCTTTCCCACTTTGTTTCTGTTATAATTCCCTCACTTATTTTTTATTTTATTTTTTTGAGATGGAGTCTTGCTCTGTTGCTTAGGTTGTAGTGCAGTGGCGCACTCTCGGCTCACTGCAACCTCTACCTCCTGGGTTCAAGTGATTCTCCCACCTCAGTCTCCTGAGTAGACTACAGGTGCCTGCCACCATGGCTGACTAATTTTTAATATTTTTAGTAGGGATGGAGTTTTACCATGTTGGCCAGGCTGGTCTCAAACTCCTGATCTCAGGTAATCCATCTCCCTTGGCCTGTCAAAGTGCTGGGTTTACAGGTGTGAGCCATCATGCCTGGCCCCTCATTTTTTAAAGAACCTAAATACTGTGTGAAGCAGTTGGACATCTTATCCAAAGTGACAATGGTGTAAACAGCAATGCTATAACTGCCTGAGAGTTTCCAATAGTGAAGTCACTCAAAATGAATACCTTCCCTTCCTTTTTCCCTGGCTATTGGCTGTAAATGTTATCTAGACTCTACCATTACTACCATTTTTAATATGTATTTATTTTAGATCAGTGAGAAACCCATTTAGAAAACTTTTGACCCCCAATTTAGACCCTCAGTTGACTGTTGGCCAACACCTGAATTGAGGACATTAATTTAGAGTTGCAGGTTTCTACAGATTCAGACAAAGTCCAGGTTTTTCTTATTTCCCATCTAGTTAACATTTCCAGGTTCCCTGCCTCTTTTCTCTCTGATTTCCTTCATTGATAGTTCAGCTGCTTTCCCTCTGTAACTCAGCTGTGTCAGCTTTGGCTGGTAAACCTTGTGGCCAGGAAACTAGAAAATGCTCTGTGACTAAAGAGAAAACAGAGGGTTAGGGAGCAGAAGGAAAGGCAGGTTAAGAGAAGAGACATGATTTGGCTATGGTTTTCTCAGAGAAATTTATGTGGCTAATTTAGTTAGATACCAGTGAAGCCAGATTATTTGTCTTGGAAGTGTATAAGGAAACCTTACCTTGCGTAGATGGTCATAGCCCAGAAGAAAAGGGTAAAGTTTATCTATAGGAATTTAAGGGTTGCCACCTTTGGCTGTCAGAGCTTTTTGCATAGATAAACTTGTGCTTTTAATCTATGTCTTTGAAACATTATTTCTAAACATACCTAAGTATGAATCTTAAAAGAATTCTCTATATTCCAAATTTATATAGCACGTTTTGCTCATATTATAAGTCTCCTGTTCTTTTTGCAAATAAAGTGCTCATTTTGGCTGTTTTCCAGATATGACAGTTGGTGGACATGCTTCAGTAGAGAAAAGGAAATTTTCCATGCTTATCTACTCTCTCCCGTCTGCCCGATAGTGTGTCTGTCAATTGTGACCTGATTTTGAAATAATTTATTAAATAGAGGGATGCATGATGTTATTTAAAATTTTGGTATGACATTGACTTTTAGTCCTTTATAATAAGCTCTTCACAAGATTCTCTGGGTAAGGTATATTGCTCTTGGGATTTTAGAAATGTCTTAACTCCTTCCTTGAATTTGGACTCTGTTCAGTGTCAAGTATGACTGATGTTTACTCAGGAAATTAAACACACTTGTGTATTCAGAAGATGAAGCATGCTTTATTTTTTTGGCCATGAAAACATTATTTTGGAAATACATTACTCATAGGTAAGGAAAATGTCCTTATATTAGCTAGTAGCCTGCTTAAACAAAGTAATAGACAAATAAATATACAATGCTTATCTTTGTAAAAGTTTATTGTTCTATTAACTATGCTGACATCTTTCCATGTTTTTAATGTTAGATTTTAATATATATGCAATAGATAGTAATCTAAGGTTTTTAATTTGTAATCTTTTTACTTGAAGTTGGGAGGGAAGTCCAAATGAATTATATTTCTTTTAAAAAGCATGTTCTTTAAAGAACATAGGAGTTAAAGAAGGGGATGGAGGCAGCAAACCACATTGCCATGTATGTACCTATGCAACAATCCTGCATGTTCTGCACATGTACCCCAGAACCTAAAGTACCATAAAATATATTTAATAAAAAATAAAAAAATAAGGTTTTTGTCAGGAAAAAAACACATGTTGTTTTTTTAAAAAATTATTATTATCAAAAATACACCCTAAACCTGTATCTGTAATTCGTTTCTCTCTCCTGTACTCTAGACATGTTATCCCAGGTGTTATATTGAACGTCTCCTCGTCAATGGAGGTATGAAATGCAAAACATTCATTATCTGTATCCAGAGTTCTGCTCTGCTACTTGAATGACTTCTTTGTGTTAGGAACTACGGTGCATCATTTATCTAAACTAGAAACTCTAGAGCCGTGCCTGATGTTTTTCCTTATTACTTCTGTCCATTCAGTATCACCACTTCCAATAACAGTTCTTCCAACCTGATTTCCCTGCTGCCATTATAATAAACATGTTATTCTTTGACTTAGAAATGTATCAGTGGAGGCCAGGCACAGTGGCTCACATTTGTAATCCTAGCACTTTGGGAGTCTGAGGTGGGCGGATCACTTGAACTCAGGAGTTTGAGACCAGAGACCAGCCTGGCTAACATGGTGAAACCCTGTCTCTGCTAATAGTACAAAAAAATTAGTTGGGTGTGGTGGCGCATGCCTGTAGTCCCAGCTACTTGGGGGATTGAGGTGGGAGGATCACTTGAGCCCAGGAGGTCTTGAGGCTGCAGTGAGCTGAGATCACACCGCTGCACTCCCGCCTGGGTGACAAAACAAAAACAAAACAAACAAACAAAAAACCCATCGGTGGCCTGCCATTGCTTAATGAATAGTCTGTACTCTTTGTCACATCACTTGAGGCCTTTGTTGGTTTGGCTCCTTCCTACCTGCCCCATTTGTTTACCTGCCCCATTTGTTTACCAGTCCTTCTCTGTGGCAGCATTCTCCAACCAGACCCGATTCCTGTACTTGGTATTTTCAGCAGGCACCATGGACTTTCCACTGTTGCCCATCCCTGCCTCTCCCAGAGTGTCCATCTTTTCCTTGTGTGCTCAGTGAAGCCCTGCTCATTCTCCCAGACTCAACTCTGGCATAATCATCTTTTCAAGGAAGCTTTGCCTGATGTCTCTCTGTGGTACACCTTGTGCATGCATCTATTTTTAGCACTTAGTATACTGCCATGTAATTATTTGTTTACATGTTTGCCTTCCCACTAGACACTGAGCTCCTTCAAGCCTGAAACTTTGGTTTAGGTATCTTTTAAAGTGCTGTACCAATGTTTTTATTTCGTGCCTAGAAAATATAAGGCATTCAGGAGATGATTAGGTAAGTGAATAAATACAGAACAGGGCACATACTAATGGCACATGATTTGGATTATATCTTTGAGAGTAATTTTTGACTGAGAAGGTAGCTTTGGTTAGCAACATCAGTGCTGAGAACAACGAAATATGATATATTAGGGCATCTATTATGTGCTAGGCATATAAATATATGGCAGTTGTACCCATTGCCATACGTGTGTTAGTTTTCAGGACAGTGAGAGCCATAGAAGTTTAATAAGTCAACCAAGTAAGTAACTTGACTACATAAGCAACAGAGTTGGATTTGGAATCCAAGATTGTTTGACTCAAAAGCCAGTGCTCTTAATGCTGGAAAATTATCAGAGATGAAGGGGGAAAACCTACTTTAAAACAAAAGCAAAACAATTTGTTTAGGGTAAAGGCAAATTTGGAACCATAGTTTCTACTTTTCACTATGGATTCCAGAGATGTCTAGGAGATATTTTGGGAGAGGCAATGGTAAGTTTATGCTCTTAGTAACTTTGGATAAATGAAAAAATAAAGAGTTGGTAAGGTGGAGGGAGTTAAAGAAAATTAAGCAAAAAGAGAAGAAAAATTTATAAGAATTTTTTAATTTATAAAGAAGAGGTTTATTTGGCTCACGGTTCTGCAAGCTGTGCATGAAGTCTGGTGGCAGCATCTGCTTGTGGTGAGGGCCTCAGGCTGCTTCCACTTGTGGTGGAAGGTGAAGGGAGCAGGCATCATGTGGTGAGAGGAAGGAAGGGAAATAACTTCATCAGTATGTTTGTATCAAATTTGGCTAGAAGAAGCTAGGATTCATTAAGCACCTATTATATTCTAGTCTGTATAGACATTTCATCTCCTTATCAATTCTCACAATAAACCTCTATGGTAAATATTATTTTCCTCAATTGCATTTGCTTAAAGTCTCATGTACTTCAGCCTAGAAGAGGTTGAACACCTTCCCAAATATCACATAGACAGTACCTTATAGAGCTTGGGTTCAAAGCCAGCTCTATAAGACTCCACTTTATGAGGAATGGTGATGATAGTAATTGCAGCATCTGATATCTCTGTGCAGCAGCAATATGAATAAATCATTATGATGGATTAACAAGTTATTATGCAGAAGCTGAGTCAGTCTAACCAGGTGGATGCTTTCTGTTACGTCAATTGGTAATAGGAATTTTTATACTTTTAAAGAGAGAATTAATGTAATGTAGTTATGAAAATCTCTTCTTAGGAACTCTGCCTGCTGCTCTAAGATTGAGAGAATGTACTGATCAAGGGGGACGTTAAAGCAACTTAAACACTGATGAGGCACAAACACTGACCAATCAGATGGACACTGGCTGTAAACATCTGGAGAGGCTACATGGTGTATTTTGGCCTAGTTTCAGTCCTGGTCTGTCTACAGACTGGCGGGCTACATCTCTTTAGAGGCTTCATTATCTGCAAAACTGAGAAGCAAAGATTTTTCAGCATGGATTATGTCATAGTATTATTCTACCACCCAGTTTAATTTGTTCTACATGCTAAACCAATTAGCATTTATAGTGAGCATGACATTTAAGGAAGATGAAAAGAAAGGAGATATAGTAGAATAATAAGGCTCTCATTTACATAATCTACCACCTTGCTTAAGATCCCCCCAAATAAACTTTACTTGTTTGGTAATTTGGTTTCTCGTTTATCCATCTGCTTGTTCATTTGCTCATTTATTCATCTATATACTTTTTTTTTGAGACAGAGTATCCCTCTGTCACCCGGGCTGGAGTGCAATGGCACGATCTTGGCTCACTGCAACCTCTGCCTCCTAGGTCAAGTGATTATCCTGCTTTAGCTTCCTGAGTATCTGGGATTACAGGTGCCCACCACCATGCCTGGCCAATTTTTGTATTTTTAGTAGAGACAGAGTTTCACCATGTTGGCCAGGCTGGTCTCAAACTCCTGACCTCAGGTGATCCGCCTGTCTTGGCCTCCCAAAGTGCTGAGATCATAGGCGTGAGCCATGGCACCTGGCCTTATCCACATACTTTTAAGACCATTAGTTATGTCAATTCTGAGGAAGGGTTTTATTTCTTAAATTTTTTTTTTTAGAAATTATAGGAATAATCTGATTGTAATTAGTCTAATTATAGATTACTTATTTACATATCTGATTTTATATACTAAGTTGTAAGCTATTTACAGATACTTTTTTATTTTTTTATTTTTATTTATTTTTTTATTGTATTTTATGTTTTGGGGTACATGTGAAGAACATGCAAGATTGTTGCATAGGTACACACGTGGCAGTGTGATTTGCTGCTTTCCTCCCCTTCACCTATATCTGGCTTTTCTTCCCATGCTATCTCTCCCCAATTCCCCACCTCCCACTGTCCCTCCCCTATTTCCCCCGCAACAGACCCCAGTGTGTAGTGCTCCCCTCCCTATGTCCATGTGTTCTTATTGTTCATCACCCGCCT